>JASCZW010003364.1:0-30270 GCA_034211315.2 Aedes japonicus | reverse complement strand
ATTCCACTAAACTCATTTTTTGAGTATTGAGTATGATAATGATGATGATGATGATGGTCCCGCCACTTATCCCTACAAAGGTTTGAGCTAGACGATTTATCTATTAGATATAGTTTTTTTAACAATTCAACTAGTTATGCAAAATAAAATACGAACTAATCATATCTACAGATGTAAACTTCTTCCAAAACTGTTCATTTGCTTTACAGCGATTTAAATGTGAAAAGCTTTTGATGTCAACTATTACAACTCAATTCACAGAATCCTGTATAAGGACAATTTCATAAGATAAGCCAATATCCTATCCTGCCCGTTACAGAGTCAATGAGATTCCAACACAAATGGAACCGCCACCTTTTTTTTTTTTTTTGTTGGGCGTAGAATCTTAAAGCTAGATCACCATTTGTCAAGTGACCAGCCTAAGACGCGTCTTCCAGTCAGGCAAAATTGAGTTTATAAAACCCACCACCTTACCAGGATTTGCAGTCCAAATTTCTTTAGGTTGCATATAGCCACAGCACAGAAATTTAAGTCTGCTCTTGTACACAGCATCACAACTGCAAAGCAGATGTTCCGAGGTTTCACGTTCCATGTGCCAGAAACGACAGATATCATTCTGAACCTGGCCAATGTTTTTCAAATGATATCTACTCGGGCAATGTCCGGTTACTAGGCCAGTATATGTACAAAGAACTCTCTTATTGAGCTCCAGAAGCTTTTTACTAATTGTAACATTTGGAATTATAAACCTTTTCGCTTGAGAACACTTTGTGGTGACCAACCAATTGGTCATCACCCTTTGCTCTTCCCAAGATTTTAATTCCATTTTTATGGCACAGTATGATATACCGCAGAATGGTTCTGGGCCAATAAACTGTGCATTTGAACCTTGTTTAGCAAGCTCGTCTGCCCTTTCATTGCCTTCAATGCCACAGTGTCCCGGAACCCAGAATAAATTTACCGAGTTCTCTTGGCACACCTTTCGCAATGAAAGAATGCATTCCCAGACAAGTTTGGATGTACATTTATAATTACTTAAGGCTTTGAGTGCCGCTTGGCTGTCTGTAAAAATACAAATATTTGCATATCTATATTTTCTCTTCAGACAAACGTTAACACATTTTATTATAGCAAAAATCTCCGCTTGGAAAACCGTTGGATAGTTTCCCATCGCCACTGACATTTCTACCCCAGGGCTGAAGATTCCTGCTCCCGTTTTTGTTCTAATTTTTGAGCCATCTGTGAAGAATTTTATGGAGCCATGACGAACAGTGGGACCTCCGACTTCCCAATTTATACGTGACGTTTCACATATCTTGTAAGGGATGTCATGGTTTTCCACAGGTTTCATCCAGTCTCCATTCATGTACATCACTGGCCCATTTTGAAAGCTTTGTGAAATGCTCAGGTGACCGACTAAATCACCAGACATGAAAGTTTTCAACCGTTTAAGTCTAAGCATACTCTTTTTCGCTTCTAGTTGCACGTATTCGTGCAAAGGCAGCAGATTTAGAATTGCATTCAACGCATTTGATGGAGTGCTGCGCATCGCTCCCGTCATAGCAATGGATACTAAGAGATACTTCTCAGTTAATTATGTTCATGTCAAAGTTCCTTTTCTTCATGGCACGAGCCATAGATGAATAGGAAGCGTTGTCGAAAGCTCCTTCAATATCTAAGAAAGAACAAAATGCAATTTCTTTTACCGATAGAGCTTTTTCTACCTTTGAAACCACACTATGCAGTGCCGTAACTGTTGACTTACCAGACTGGTAAGCAAACTGGAACTCAGATAGTGGATGCTTGTTCATGTAATTTGAATTGATATAATCATTCAAAACTTTTTCCATAGTCTTTAATAGGACGGATGAAAGACTAATGGGTCTGTATGATTTAGGATGCGCCTTGTCTCGCTTTCCTAATTTAGGTATGAAGATAACTTTTACTTTTGTCCATGAAGTTGAAATATGGTTGAGTCTTAAACTTGCCTTAAAAATCTCAATTAATGGCGCGATCAACACTGCTTCGCCATTTTGAAGTAATGCTGGAAATATCCCGTCCGTTCCTGCAGATTTGTAGGCTGAAAAGATCTCAACGCACCTTAGTTTTGGGCTGACCAAGGATATCTCCAATCAGGGAAATCGAGAAAATTTTCAAACCGAAAATATCTTGGAACGGCCCAACTTTTACATTCAACCACAACTGAATTGACAAGGAATTCCCCGACGATCAGCCTGTCTGGCCTGTTGTCTACCCACTACTATTTCACAGCATCTTTTCAAGCAACAAAGGCCAATATTTTTTTGTAAATTCAAAACGAAGTCCTTTATACCTGTATACCGCGAGCGAGGCTCAAACTTTTGTAAGCTTCAAAAATAAACTACTTTAAATTACAACTACAAAAAAACTTTAAATCCATCATCATCATCGAGGCGAAAATTATAGTTTGTTTGTTGCCCACGACAAATATAAGACATTTAACAATAAACCATACAACAAAATCCGTTGAAATAACATCGTCAAGATACAAAATTAGTCAAGAGAAAAAAGTTAACAGAGTAGCTGTTCAAAAGGCAGCTTTGATGTGTGAAAAACGTTGTCTCTTAAAATCTGTTGGTGTTGCTAAATGTTTGATGTGTATACAGGGTGCGGCAGGAAATAATGTGAAAATGTTCAAACTTGAGTATTGGGTTTAATTCGTGTAGCTAGTGACTAATTTCCGTCGAATGTGTATTTGTTTATGTTTACTTTCAAGTGCTGCATCCAAACATTCTATTGGTTTTATTGCAAATTCTTCAAAATGTTCGCGAAATAAGTGATCACGAGATTGTTGCTCATCCAGAAGAAGCCGAAAGAGATTGCCAAGGTGGTAGGGTGCCATTTGGCAACAGTTTACCGCATAAAAAAGTCCCTGCAGAATGGTCCTAAGCAGCGGAAGCCGAAAAGCGGACGTCGGAAATCGGTCCGTGCAAAAATTGCTCGCGGTGCGTTCCATAGGAAACTTGCTGGGAGAAATCCTTGCGGAGAATCATCAAAGAAGACCTGCATGCATCTTCCAGAGCCAGAAGGAAACGCCACTCGATTACGGACCGAGTCAAGTGACTCGTTCCTAGAGATTGCTTTCCTTGTTGAAGAAGGAAAAAATGATAATCCTGTTCTCCGACAAAAAACTTTTCCTTTGTTTGTCCGGTTCATTTCACGGAAAAAGTGAAATTCAAATTTCAAACCAAACATCCGGCTGGTGTCATGATGTTTGGCTTGGTGGCGTCCAACGGTTTAAAAATGCTGCCTGTTTTCATTGATGCTGGAGTTAAAATCAATACCGAAGTGTTTATCGGTATTTTAAGGACCAAGTGCTTCCCTGGGTGAACGCCAACTTCTCCGAAGACCAAAACGTTGTCCTACAGCAGGATGGAGCGCCGTGTCACACGTCCAGTCGAACCCAACAAAAAGTTTTGGCTGAAGGATTTGTGGCCCCCTAGCAGTCCAGATCTTAATCCGTTGGATTATTCGATTTGGGCATATGTTGAAGCACAAGCCTGCAAAACATCACACCCTAGTGTGAAAACCCTGAAGTCAACGTAGCAATTGAGGGTCAGCCATAAGAATCACCATCAGCTGTTGATTCATTGTGACGGTCCACAAGAAACGTCATGTTTTTCTAAAATTTCTGGAGCCAAATAACATTTGACTAAGAAGATGCTCTAATGAGGTTATTATGATGTTATAATAACTTACTCATATAATTTGCAAAAGACCATCATGAGCATGTTATTAGACTGCTCTCGAAATTTATTTTGGACTCAATTCAACTTCACATCAAAGCTATGGACAAAATTTCAGTGCCGGTTGAAATTATGATTAAAATTATCACTTAAACAGTGTTGGCCATGTGTCTAATCCATCATGACGAATTTTGATGATTCCAACAAAGATACTACAAAGTTGTAAAATATAAGAGAATTTTCTGTTTATTTTTTTTAATCTTTAGAACGGCGCATAAATTATGCAAGAGTAAAAACAAAAGTTGCACAATAAAAGCTGCTTCGTATACGATATTTTGTTAAGCGTTCTGGCCATAAATGATTGTCATTGTTTTTCTATGAGTTGTACATATTCTCCTCATAAACAAACATATTTTGCACAATCCTAACAAACTTAACAATCTTTGTTACCTTCTGATCGTTTGAAATATCATATCTCAAACTAGCATGTCATGTTCATGTGTTTCTATAATTATTTTTACTTTGGAATTACTTGAGTATAACCTATTTGTTATTATGATGCTAGACACTACCAAGATATGACATCATCATGTTATGTTGAAAGCATGTTAATCAAAGTATTTTGAAAACGTTTTATTAGACCTATATCTGTGTCTAAAAACGTCTTGAAAATGTTGTTATTGCACTGTTTTGATCATATAAGATACCATACCAAATAATTTATGTGTAATAGAAAAATACATGTCTTAAAGATAAATTTTTGAACATTACAAGTTGTGTTACTAGGGATACATTTTTTTAACGTTTGGTTCAAATTAAGGTTATTTGTAAAACATGAATCAGATGTATAAAAGGCATTCAAATATCAACATAATTACACCATAAGGGGTTGTAATCATATGTTCCTTAGTTGATGTCAAAGAAGAAAACACATAGGTTGGTCGTCGGCGAAGCCAAATAGTTGGACAGACTTTGCGCCATTAATATAGGTTGGATTCCAAACGGCAGAGCAATACTCCAGAATCGATCGCACCAAGGAAAAATAAAGGGACTTAAAAACAAAAAAGCTTAGAGCTCTTGACGCCTTGTCCACGATTTACGAGATGTAAAGCTTCTATGTACACTGAGAATTCAGAATAACTCCTAGATCTTTTACGTAAGTCGCACTTTTGATTACCGTGCCTTGAAGCTGCAATCACCAACAGCAACTCACGGAGCGAAACCATTGTAAGAGACTTTCATTAACTCCAAGCTTATGAAGTCTTGCGATAGCGATAGCCATGAACCCGTGTTAATCTTCACTTAAGTATTGCTTGCAGTGGGTGAGTAGAGGGTCCATCATAACGAGCTCAAAAAACTTCGATACCGCGCTCAAAGACGAAATGCCTCGATAATTATCCACATCTCGTTTAATTCCTTTCTTGTGAACTGGAAACAATCGAGCAACCTTCCAACAGTAGTGAAATATGCCACTTGATGTGGAAATCCGGAACAGACGATGCAAGGGGCCCCGGAGAATGGAAATGTGTTTCTTCAGAAATACTGAAAGAACTCCATCTGGGCCAGGATTGAAGGATGACATGAGCTGCGATGCGGCGGTGGGGATCATCTCAATACTGATATAGATTGATCAAAATGAGTGACCATGCAGAAAAACGTTGTTCGTTGCCAATATTATCTGATCGTCAGTAACGCACCGTGCTTGAAAAGCGTCAACAACCTTATATCGCTACACAGAAAAAAAAGAGAAAAGGAGAAAAAAAAGAATTCCCGAAAATTGTAACGGACCATGAACTACCCAAGTAGCCAATAAGCATTAGCATATGCAGTAAATCAAGCCTAAATGTGCATATCAGACGCTAAAAGCATATAATGCTAATCAGTAGCATTATGAATTCTATCTGTTGTGTAAAGTTGGATTTCAAATGCTATTTAATGCCCGATTCAAAGTAAATTTGGACGCAATCAAGTGGTCATAACTCAAAAATTAAAACAACATACACGGTTGATCAAAACGTCAAACAAAAGGGTATTTATTCAGCTTTCAAACGATGTATAACAAGTTATTACATTTTACCGGATCGAACGAACTGTCGCACTTTACTTGTGATCGATGTCATCATGATCTGCACAGCCGCTGTTGACACTGTACCGGCAAACTTATTGCACTTTAAACGCATTTGTTGTGCATTTGTCACTTCTTTACCGCATCCTCAAAGTTTTCGCTTGACATTCGCCCAATATTTTTCGATTGGTCTGAACTCAGGCCAATTCGGAGGATTAATCCATTTGGCGACGAAATTAACATTGTTGGCAGCATACCATTCTAGTACCTCCTTAGAGTAGTGGCAGCTGGCTAGATCCGGCCAAAACATAACGTTGGTCTTGTGTTGCCAAATGAAAGGTGAAATCCGCCTTTTCAGACACTCTTTAATGTAAACCTTCGACGTAATTTCGTGAGATGTGATGAAAACCTTCGTTTTAAGGCCACAACTGCAGATTCCTTGCCAAATCATTAGTTTCCGAGAAAACTTATCAGCAAAAACAAATTTATACCTGGAAGGGACATTCCCACGATCAGTTGCCAGGTAAAATTTTCGTCCGAGGATTCTCGTTTATAATCCATTTTGACATATGTTTCGTCATCCATTAAAATACAGCCATCAAATTTTGCTAAAACTCTTTCGTATAGTAATCGTGCTCGCTTTTTGGCCACTAAATTTTATTTCAGGGAGCGATTCGGATGTTTTCTGGCACGGAAAGACTTATATCCTTCTCTTGAAAGGATGTTATGCACGGTGGAAAAGTTGGAATCGTACTTCTTTGTCAAATCACGTTTGGAGACACCTGGGTTGCCTTTCTCGTATCTCAACACCTTTCGCCTCAGCTCTTTGTCCCAAGTGCCACTCTTCTGATAGATGCGATGTGCTCTAACCACACTCAGAGTGTCCTTGTAACGTTTGATTACAAGGCACACCGTTGACTTTGGGAATTTTAACACTTTTGCTATTTTCGAGGCAGACCACGAAGGATTCCCTAGATGTCTGTGCACAATTAATTTTCTATTCTCAAGTTCGATGATCCGTAATTTTGAGATGCGTCGATCAATCGAGAAAAATTTTTCACCAATGAAACATAAACAAATTCCTGTCTAACGTTTGTTTGTTCCCACCACCAGGGACGCGGTCGTGTATTAAACCGTGCGTCCAGATTAACTTTGAATCGAGCTTTAAATGCGTGTAATCGTAAGCCCGTTGGACTTTTCCACGAACTTTTTATAGAAAAAAAGTTTAAGAACCCTGAAGCAATGGGCATTGAGAAATTCAAAGCAGCTTTCTAAAACATATGGTATGAGATGCCAGTACAAGGGATGTGTACGACTTGTTATGCTTTCCCGAAACGGCTCAAGGCAATCATTCATGCAAAAGATGAGCGCAAAAAGAACCAATAAAATATCACTTCAATTCAAAACAATGACGTTTTACTTTTGTTTCACTTAATCGATCCAACCTTGTACAATTCATAATCTGTATGTAGCGTTCAGGGCCTGACTTCGATGATCGAATCTCTACAAAGATTTTCTTTTGTAATCACCAACGTTCAAGATAACCGTTTTCCTGGAATTTGAACAATACAGTGCAGCTGGTAGCATGTCACTTTTTAGTGACTTGGTCACTATTTTGAGTCTAGTCACTGAAACGTCACTATTTGCATCCAACAGTCACTAAAGTCACTATTTTGGAGTTTGGAGTACCTATAATATCCCGAGATTGTCGCATTATGTCAGTTAACCTTCCACACTAATCAATGAATATTTTTAAATACATATTGTCCATTTGCACACTCTAAACACCTACTGCTACAACTGTAGATTATATGTTCTGAACTCAAGGACAGTTTGGATGATCTAGATCATCCCCGTGTATCTCATGATGTTTTACGTTCGAAAATATTCACTGAATATGTTTGAATACAACTTTGTATAGCTTAAAAAGCTATAGTTACTAGAGTAGATCTTCAGTTCTGCACTCAAGGACAGTTTGGATGACCTAGAACGTCATAAAGTTATCAAATAATGTCTGTTGACCTTCCAAAAGGTTCATTCAATATATTTGACTACATATTATACAATTATATAACCCTAAAAGCTACTGTTACAACTGCAGATCTGATGTTTTGAACTCAAGTACATGTTGGATGAACTAGAACCTCTCAGAAAGAAACAAACATATGTAGCGTTTATCAACGAAAATTTAATAATACGTATGCATATGTACAATATTCTAAAACAACGCTTTACACTATTAATAAATCATTTATTTTTTCTTCCTGAACTTTTTCATATTCAGGATGTTCTATGTCTCAACTCATATACTTTTTATTTTTTTCCAGATAGAAATATGATGGAAAACAAATTCGCCAAAGACACATTATCCTTTTGGGGTCACTTATGACCCCTTAGACTTGAAAAAGTTAATATTCTTTTAAAGGTAAGGCTTAACATTTATGAATTTTTCAAAAGTAGGTGACCGAAAATCCACAATGTTCTATATTGAAATTGATGCGTAGAAATATTTCCGATAGATTGGTGCAACATTTTTGAAAATCTTTTAAGAAATGACTGAAATACGACCTGACCACTTTTCTTGACGGTCGCAATGCGATTTCTTTAAAATTTTCCCAACACCACACGAAAACAAAGACAAAGTCGTACGTCAAAAGTCTGGTTTGCAGAACTTGTTTATAAAATATTGCCAATGCCTCAACCCGTTGCATCCAGTGAAAGCTTTAAGTATGTAGTGAAAATCGCCAAGTTACTTCAGATTCAGGTCAACTATGATCTTCTTATTGACGAATGGAACTTGTTAAAACGCTAGGTGCTGACCTTGAGTACAGAGTACAGAATTGAGGAGTATTGGAACCAGTTGTTTACTAAGAAAACGGCTAAAACGGCTGTAGGTGAGCCTAAATACCCTCAGGTGATTAAGGTAGTGAAAACAATTTCACATGGCAACGGCTTAAAAAAGGAGTTGAGAAGCAAGATATGCCATGCTGGAGGGCGTTCCAACCGTGCGTATAGACCATTAAAAAAAACAAAAAAGTCATACTGCACCGCAATAATATTCATTTTTACAAACTGGGGTGATCACCTAGTTCATTTTTACTGTACTTATACATCAAATGTATAAAAGATTTAAAAAATACTAAAATTTGGAAATTACTTCTTAGACACTATTTCGAAACTATTTTTATTATATTTGTCACTAAAGTCACTATTATTTATCCATAAATCCGCTACCAACCCTGAGTGCTGCTCTTAGTTACCCTAATGACACACTTGTTGCAAATCCGTCAAAGTTAGTTCAGTGTGACTCAATTAAGTCACAATCAAGCTTCTGCAACCAATTATGGCAGTTTTGTGTTTCTTGGGTAGCAAATTGAAATGAAAATCTATTAAAAAATCTATACCAGATAAGATAATCAACGAGTATAATAGATCATCGTGCCGTGAAGGGACACTTGCTGAAAGTACTCTGAAAGATTTTACGAATTATTTGAGGCATGACAAAATGGCATGCGTTCTTCCGGGGCATCGTGCAAGTAAAAGTCACAATCGTTTGAAAGTGCATCATGTTCCAGAGCAACAATGTACAATAACTTAAAACTCTACGATTTCATTTAACACCCTACGATAACAGGATAAGATTTGAGGATGGCGACATTTCTCCCAGATAACGTATCTAAAATCCGAAATAATAATCAGGTTGCAAAAATATATCATCAAACATTACCATATGAATTCCCGACAGTGAGAGCAGAACGTTGGCTGGCGGAGAAACGTGGCCATAAATTTGTGGCCATTAACCTAGAATGAAACAGAAAGAAACGTGAGTAAAACAGTATCGTGTAGGTTATGAACAACGGCGATAGGGGGAAAATGCTTCAGTTCAAACTTTTTGGTCGTTTCTGTTTGCCAATAAGTCAGCCGCGCCGCGTGTCTATGGATGGAGCACGGATATTGCTTGAGAGCTAAGTGGTTGTTGTGGTTGTGGGGAGCAGAGCCGATCGTAGTGAAATATGATGAACGCGAGGAAATATAAAAAATTATGTTTAGGTCTATCCGTTGTTGATTTTTCTTTTCTAATGTCAAAAACATTTGAAATGTTTTCTAATTCCTGAGTTGTAAAAACTAAAAACTAATAACTTATCAAATGACGAAGACCTAATATCTCCTATCGCGGTCGAAGAATTTAGTACAATTCACCTCCCCTAAAAGGTATGGTTCACCATTACAAGTGGGACGAGGGAAAATACGCCACACCAGTGCACTGCAAATCAGAGAGACAGTCGAGATCGAAGCAAGAACAAAACATATTCGAATAAATCATTCAACACATTATTCAAAATATTTTTCTCCTAAAAATAGAATCCATTCCTTCAATCCTCCGCGCTTTCCCTATTTATTTTGCCTCGTTTTTTTTCCTGTACAAATTCATACACTGTTGCTTGCGACTGCCAATCTACTTCAGCTTGTAGCTACTGCTACCTGTCAGTAATGCCGTGCTCTCACGGAGAATCACGCTCCCGTCGTTGCCTCTCGTTGTTCGCTTGTACACAGGCTGGTGAGTATGGTGTTCTTATTGTATACACTAAACAATCATCCTAACAATCCTACCCGTCCAAGTCAGGCTTCACTGCCGCGGTGCAGTTGCGAGTGAGTCAACTTTTCTACACCACCTAGTTAGCAAGAAAACAACCACCACGCGTCTGCATCAAACAGCGGCACAAGCTACAAGCCAACTAACAACATCTCGCGAATTCCATTCGAGTATTTTTGCATCCAAAGCGGTCTACACTTTATGGGCTATTCTATACCAACCGACCAAGCGCACACTTGTTGATAAACAACAACGGTGTGTCATCGGAAAGAAACGACAAGTTCTGTACCTAAGCACATGTATTGGATACCTTCATTTCGAAATACGCGCCAGTGGTTCGATCGATTGTACAGCATGATTACAGTATAGTACGTAGGTATATAACGATGGAAAAAGTGTCCTCAATTCCCATGTAGAGTAATCAACCTTACTGATGGGTTGTAGCAATTTCGACGCAGTGGCCTAGAAATGAAGCTGTAATCCTTGCATAAACGGTTTTGATCATCCTTCTATAGAATGGTTTTATTGAAAGAAAAAAAATCAACCGAACGACGCTGATTTAAGCGACCTTCGAGTCTTTGCGACACAATCGGAAGCAAAAACGACCACACAATGATGATAATGATGATGATGATGATGATGATTATATACATTTCAAACTACACTTTAACTGACCTGGTGGACGCGCCTCCTCATGGCACCGCGTCGTCGGTTCAAGAACGGTTGATCCTTGACGCCCATCCGTCGGCATGAGTTTTGCTGCTGCGATGCGACACTGCTGCACTCCTGGTTCCATCGTAGGTCGATTTTGACGTGTAACCGACCCTGCGGTTCCAGGTCCACCTGAAAATGAAGATCGCAAAATATTATTTAAAGACCAGAGTAGAATTTCTAAAGTTTGTATATGGATAGATAAATCGAATAAAAGTTATACAAGGGCTGACAAACATTTTGAAGTGTAATTTATATCGCGGATTACATTCGGTTGTATGATATATTTTGGTAACAGAATTAATTGATAAGTAAACAGATGGGACTGGTAGTGAAATTAAATTGGAATTACTAATCCGACTTTGTTTTCTTTATCTAGATATCCGTAGATGTTCCTATTCCTCTCATTTCAATAATTTGATTTTGTTACCTTTTTCCGAGTGACTCCAAAAGCATCCTTACTGTTGGTCTAAATCACTTCAGATCAACTCTCAAACGTCATTAATAAAATGCTCGTCATTCGACTCCGCTCTCTGACGTAATTTATATATTGGTTAATTACTATCAAACTTTGTGAACTAACTAAACATTATCTAGACGGCTATGAAAAAAGAATGGCATCATATTTTTGTGTGTCCCAACCGCATTATGACTGTTAAATAGTTATTAAGCGTAACTAATATAATTGTTTTTGTTTTCACAATTTGTGAGTAGAGTATCCTTACTTTTGGCTGAAATAATGTTTAAATGTTAAAATTATAAACATCACCATTTGTATATTGTGATTAAGAAAAGTTAGGTTTTACAGCGCCATCTATGGCAAATTTTTCAACCAAAATATAGCGTTAGTCTTTACACCTATTAATGTGGTCTTCTGAAGACATAATGATGATAGATTCACCATTTAAAGAGAAGGTCAACAGGTTAACAATTTTGAGCAACTGATTAAGAAAAGCTACATTTTGCAGCGCCACGTATGGCAAAGTTCTCAACCTAAATATATCATTAGTCTTTGCACCTATAAATGTGGGTTTTGAAGACGAAATGATGATAAATCTACCATTTAAAGAGTAAGTCAATAGATTCACAATTTTGAGCAATTGTACCAATGTGCAAAGGTTTCGAAGAAGGTTGTGCTGTTGGTATATACTTCTTTGTCTAATCACTATACTTATGTCTAATCACTATTCTTTAAGCGTTATTTATGGAGGACAGCAACTCGTGTGACTACGAAAGAGGTAACCAGAACGCAGATAAGGTAATTAGATCTTGAGAGGAGCATTGTTGAGTTAGATCTGTGCTCCTTTATTCTAGAAGTAGAATAGCCAGTGTCCGCATTGGAGCAATTTTTGGCTTATTTCTTAGTATTTGAAAAGTGTATTTTTTCTTCGAAAATGTATAGGAAGGGAAGGTTATATTTGTAACCTACTCCTCGTGTCACGTCTCGTCACGAGTTCAAATCTCGACCCGGGCAAGTCATACGCATCATTCAAAAGGCATTTTATTTACTACGATAGGATGATGACTGTGTATACAGTATACCAAGCCAACATTTGAGATATAACCTCTTGAGCCGGGTACCCGCCCGCCATCTATAATGAACCTATCCGCAACATTACCATTCTCGGCTGGGATGCGGTATGGGTCGGATATTGGGCGGCCTCAAAATGGTTCAGATTAGGTTGGGTTACCTTCACTACGCTTGGCTTTGTGGTATACCCTTAGTGTCCGGGCACTTGGGCCACACCATGAGATTATCTTCCGGTTTTCCAGAGCATATCAAGCATTTGGGGGCCTTTGCAGTCCCGCGCCCTGTGGTTAGTGCTGCCATAACTTCTGCACATCTCCCAAGACTGTCTCCAGGCATCTGAAACACGTCTTCGGCGGTTGGTGCAAGCCAAGTGGGCATATAGACCATCCCACCTTCACTTTTGCCACTTTGAGAGTCGTGTCCGCACATGCTGCTGCCCCATGTGGACCTTTCCGCAGCCGTATAGCTGCGGCGGCGACCTCGACCTTGCACTGTTCCTTCCAGGTTTCTACAATGGATCGTCACCTGTGAGACAAGGGCACGTGCCTCCACATACTCACCTAAGGCCTGTTTTGACCTTGAGCTCCTGGAGAGCTGTGGCCTGTGGGTGCGGGTACATCGTCACCTAAGTCCGCCAATTTGGCGTTCTCGCGCATCACTTTTAAGACCTCAGAGTACTTCTACGCCTCGGTCTTAACGATGAAGGCCTAACCGCGGTTCTGCTTGCGAGCCACTTGTTGCTTTTCCTTTTCTTTCCTCCATGACGTACCTCAATTTTTCTTACAGACGTTTGTCCAGTGACTCGCTTCCACGCCTTGGGAAGACACTCGTTTCCCTTTGGCAGCTCGTTTGCGGTCAGTGCTTGCTATTGTGGAAGCTCGGGCCACATCGGCGCTTGAAACAATTCTTGAGCTGGGCTTCCAACACATTGGCGTAGATTCTGGCTTCGATGGGGTCATTAGCCACTATCCACTTCCTTGAAGCGCTGGATGCCACTTTACCCAGAGACTGCCGGGTCCACTGGAGGTCCCTGCCCCATGGTAGAGACGCATCCGTCTGCTTCTGCTTCGGGGTCATTTCCGTTGCTGCTAGCCGTCCCAACTCTTTGGCACTTTGTCCAGCTAGGAGCTTGACCTCCAGCTCTTTCTGAACTTCCTGAACTGCCCTACGTAACTTGAGATAGCTATGTTTAAGGTCCGTATTGATGTTGTTGCGCGTTAACGTAAGGTCAATAATGGCATTCAACTGCTCGGACACTCCTATATCTTAAGGGTGCGTTTCCCGCATCCTCTCCATGGCCCGGATAAGTCCAGGCCCATATATGGTCCCTCCTAGCTTAGCGGTACCTGCTTCAGATGCCGTGGCACTTCCGCAAGTATCAGACATGCCGCCGGACTCCACTTAATGCGTAGTGGGGACCTTGCTAGACATCCTTTAGCGAACGGATTCGCTTCCTCCTGTTTTTTTTTTGGATTCCTTGATGTATTACCCTTCATGCTGTTGCGTCCAAGAACATGTGAAGGAGTCGCTATAGTGACCTCATGGTTATCTATCCAAGTTAGAAGACGAGCAGGAGGCCGTGCCTACTACCGCCCGACTGGCGAGAGTGGAACGTACTGGAGGTCTACCAGGGTTTTAATGGGTCGGAGACAGCCTGTGCCACTGGAACCTTGCCATTTCCTGCTCGGTGTCACCCGGCAGTACTCAGGGAGATGACATAGGTGCCATCCCGAAAGCTACAGTACCACTCGTGATCCTTTCGCAGGCAGTTATCGGAATTGGTGTTTTACTGACATCGACCCCAATACACCGTGTGGCATTCCCTCAATAGTTGGTTTAGTCGTTAAGGGAGCTTGACGTCTCCAAAGTGCACCGCGGGGAGGCGAACTACCTCACACCTCCGTGATATAATGATGATCTTGATCATCCAAACTGTCCTTGAGGTCAGATCTTGATGTTCTTCATGATCGACAAGGAGGTTTAGAGTGTTTTGACCATATGTCTTAAGCTGTTAAAGCTACAAGGAAAATTTTACACCACTGCAGACATATTTCAGTATTCTCAGAATATATGCGGAGCTCCAAGCTATTCTTGAGTTTGGGTCTTGGTGTTTTGCGTACTTATGAGTTGGTTATGCTTCATGGAACATTATTACACAATTATTGTCATTATAGGTCTAGACATCGTAAATATCCGTGAAGATATTGTATATTATTATGATCTAGTTTCAAGAATTGTCTGTAGCACCGTGGATGTTTTAAGAATACTGTCATAGGTCTAAAACACGGAAAACCTTCGCAAAGTGAAGCGTAGAAACTTGAGTTGAACTGATTTAACTCTATGGGCGTCATTGTTGTAGGGTTGATTCCAGATTGTAGAGCAATAATCATAAATTGACCGTATCGGGTATCAGGACAAATACTTTTCATTCGGAAAGTAAAGCCTGTGTGTTTCTAAGCTACCCAGGTTGGATTCGTTCACCTTTCGTTCAATTGTCAGATGTTGTATTCTTTGTTAATTAATGAATTGTTTCAACCGATTCAAGTAGGAGTAAGTGATGACATTCGTGATGTCATTGTTGAACCATACTGAATGACCATTTCGTTTTGATAATATAACTTTCTAATGACTATATATTTGTTTCTTTATCTTGGAGTCAACAAGAAAAAGCTTCAATCATTTCGCATTATTCTATTGGTTTACAAGTGCCAGGATGAAAATTTCGACACCGCGAACCAACAGCTCCTAGCAGGCCTGACGGCCAAGGAATTCCCGGAATGTGTGAGCGATGCGCACCAGCGCCGGGTTCTGGACACCGTGATGAGTGTTGCCAAGATCAACTACTGAATGAGAGCTACTAGAATCCAAAAATGACCACCATCTTAGCCGATTTACATCAGTCTGAGTTTCAATGGCAAAAATCGTAGAAGTTACGGAGCTATCACATGCCAAAATTTCTTTTGTGTGCAGCACTGCGCTATAAAAATGGTTAAAATTTATTTCCCGGAATATTTATGGAAGGGACTCTGAATTGTGACGTCAAAAATGCGAAGTAGTGATGCAACTCGGCCATAATCTCTGCTGCCATGTTTGGATTCTTACAACCTTCACCTTAATAGAAGGACATACGATGCTACCATTCTACATTGACTTAACGACCTCTTAACGACTATACGATTTTACGGAGGAAGCGCCATGCGGCGCGAGGTCCGGCAGGCAGCCGTCAGCGGTGGTGACAGTGGGACAGTGGGAACAGTCGTGATCCTGTGGTAGCCAGAGCCACAGACGACCAGGCCCTGGCTTTCTCGATCATAGGAAAGACCATACGACGCGAGGTTCGGCAGGTACCTTAAATGGTCGGACAGGAAAATCGCGGACAATCTTGGCCTCGACAGACGTCCCGAACCCTGTTTGGATCCCGAATCATCTCGATCGTATCATCGTCAGGAGCTAACTACTAAAGACCCAGTAGTGAGACATAGTGGGAGCTGAATGCACAATAGCCCCCTCTCTAAAGTAATACCGAAAGGTGGTTCAGGGATGGGCCGGGGCTCGAGGCACGGGTGAGTTTTTAGTGGTTCGAGTAGTTGGCATCCTCATCCCCTCTCAACTTTTTTTCCATCGCATAAAGCTGCAATTAATTGAAATTGTTCGAAATTGATTCGACTTCAACTGTGGAAGTCTGTGTGGAAGTTATCGTGGTCACTAAGTTGAAAGCCTGCAAACCGAATGCGATAGATATACATATGAAGAAAGTTTTGTAAAAATAGAAGGTGGCAAGATTTTGATTGTCTATTTTTAACATACATTTCAGAAAATCATGAGGTTCTTACAAACTTTAAAAATAGCTCAGGTGTATATTTATGAAACCGCAATTGTTACTTAATATGTAGATGTCGCTCAGCGGCACCATAAACTGCGTTGTGGTCAATAGATTATCTAGTTAACACCATTGCCACCCTTCAACCCGTCAATGTTTCTATTTTCAATGTTTAGCGTTTGTTTTCCTTTTGTGTACAGAAGTGAAAATAAAACACTATCGCAATAAACCGCAAGTCCTTGGACTTGAACAACCTGTCTGCTATCAGTTCAGTTGCTTTGAATGGTTTCTGTTTACTCGCAAATAATACTCGTAGGTATACACACATATTACCTAGTTTAATCGAGATAAAGACGCCACCACCGAGCACGTTATAGTAAGCCACAAGAAGATGTGACCTTCCGTACGGTTTCCCCTAGCCTGGCTATAGTAATAGGTATAATAGGTAGTTGGGTGTCCAGCGTCATCATCGTCATCATAGCACCCTCTGGTGTGCGATTGCATCGTTGCCGCACAATGGGCCGCTAATAAAATATGGACAAAGCTCTTTCATCATCTCTTCAAGAAAAAGTCAACTGTACCTTTGGAAAACTTCTGCTAACATTTGTTGAAGGCTATGAGGTTTATTTTTTTTTAAATAATCATTTATTTGTACAGGCTCAATCGAATTAACTTTACAGAGCCAAATTTTCATATTTTTATACATCATTTATCTTAAAACTAAAGTTAGGAGGATAGTACGGCTATGAGGTTGAGTAATACAATTCTTTTTTTTATTGTGTAGTGGCAAATCACTCATTACATTGTCAACTCATTTTTATTAGACCACATATCCACGTATTACTGTTTTCAATAGTTTTTTTTTTTGAGACAAAAATTTGACCACTAAATGACTACAAGCGGCAGTCAATTACGAGTCTTTTTGTTGTCAAAATACCCACTGTGCATTGGGTAGAGTTGGGCATCCGGGGCACTACTTCGCTGATAAACATTGGTTATTTTTGATTTTGTATCCATAATGTTGTGCGCGTTCTTTACCAAGCCATCGTACTGGTGGCGTCAATGTGGGAATGTTTGCCATTCATGCGCAATAGCAGCAAAGGAACAACTTGATGGACAAACAGCAGGTATTTCATGTTTTCAAAGAATGTTTATCATAGGAAATCTTCAGTTTTGTAGACATCCTATGTTGGTCAAAGCACACCTTGTGACGGATTGAATTTACTGTTGGTGCATAAACACTTTCTTATTCGTTATCAAGCTGCACTAATCATACTACATTTAGATAAATATCTGTAATAAATTGATTAAAATATATTTTTTCATAATTTCATTGAAAAACTAAATTTGATTGCAATTTAATAATGATTTGGATCTAACATTTGTCTACTACGATACTGCTTAAACCTATATAAATATATAAGCTCGAAAACGGTCTACCTTTTTACGATAATTAAAATTATAATTACAAAAGCCACCATTAGGAACAAAGTTTGCCCCACACTCAATTTCGAAATCAGACTTACCCAAAAATCCTGCTGATCGGACTCGTTTCGTGAGACTAGATCGTCGAAAGGAATTGTCGTGTTGGCTACAAATACGTCCGTAATCGGACCTTCGTGGAATATCGTCATGCCGAGGACGTTGGCGTTTTCCACCTCGTGTATAAAGCTTTCATTCCACACCGGATCGAATGTGCGCTGTTTTGTCGTAGATCGTTCTATAAGAAAAGAAAGGAAATTTGATGTAATAAGGTTATATGTTCTAATATTTACAAAGAACGATCCGCGTAATGGTATCCAGAATAATACATAGAATAAAAAATGAATTTTAACAGACGTGTAAAATTTCCCTCGTTCAATTGCAAGTGTAAATTGTTTGCAACCTTCCATGCAACAGACCTGGTTCATGCGATATTTAGCTTGAACCGACACGAAATATCCCATGAACTTATGCAAAATTTAACATTCCTTTCATTTGCATTAGATAACGTAGATAATTAAATGTTTTCAAACCGTGACTTTTTGCGGCGGAGATGTTGTGTTTTTTGATCGCCCCAACTTATATGCTAATTTTTCGAACTTTGATTGCCAATTTTGGAGTAATTTGAAGGTATCTTGAATTCCCTGCGGTTTGGTCAGTGATTGTAAGGGTGTTGTTGAACCAAGTTGCTCGTGACACATTGCGACTAGAGGAGTTTTTGTAAGTTGCTCAAAAGTCCTTTAATCGAATGCACTTAAAGATTGTACTTGAAAAAAAAGCAACAGACAAACATGACATTTTTAAAACTCTCAGGGAATATATAAACACATATTAACTATCTTCTTTGCTAAGTTGGTTTATTCAACCTCCTCTCTTAGGTTAAATGCCCGCATCTTGGACTTAACGCTACCCATCAAATCCTGTGCAATACTTGCGCCATCTTTCCTATACACTTTTATCCAATCTTTCTTCAAATCCTTGTAGTGTTTGAAGATCTTCCCTGTTTTCTGGAGCTTGCCCTTCATTATTGCCCAGAATTTTTGTTTTGGATGAAGTTCTGGCAAGTTTGGAGGATTCACTTCCTTCGGCACAAAAATAACATCATTGACGTCGTACCACTCCAACATCGGTTTCGAATAATGACACGATCCCAAATCCGGCCAAACCAGAGTGTCACCTTCGTGGGACCGAAGGAAGGGCAGCAGGTGCTTTTGGAGCAATCTTCTTTATATATTTAGCCGTTGATGGTGCGGTCGTTATGTACGGGTCGCCTGCCATACCAAGTACTTCTTGGTAAATTTGTAAATCATTATTCTCCTGCTGCTTTACTGCAATGCTATGATAATGCATCATTAATGCTATTTTGCATTCGAAATGCTTATTACAGGCTACAAGCATTTAAATAGCATTTGAAATTCAACTTTACAACAGATAACATTCAAGATGATGATATAATGCTAATAAAATGCTTGTAGTATCTGAAATGCACATTTAGGGTTGATTAACTGCATATGCTAATGCTTATTGGTTACCTGGGTAGCTTAAAGCTTGAACATATTATTGTGTTTTCGTATTACATGTCAAAAAGTCAGTTATTTTTTTGTTTTTTCATTATCACAGTTTTTTGCTAAATGTCGCGGATTGTATTTGGATCACGCAATGCAATTCTACTTGGTATTGTTACGTTCAATCAGATCGCAAAAAAGGTCAAAGTGCATCCAACATGTGTAAAACGAGTGATTGAAAAGTATGGTGAGAACAACACCCGGCAGGTTCTGTCGATAACTGGACGAATACCGGGTGACAGCAATCCTGCCTTGGATCAAAATTCGCCGATTATAATCAGGAAAACAAATTAGACTCAAATTGTGCTTGGGCCAAAAATACAGGACCAGCTTCGAAATGATGCAGCAAATTAAGAAAAGAAATACAGGAACCCGTTTGAACTACTTTAGAATTACCCATTATAGTTACTTTTCGATACAATCCTTATTTGTAAATGTACGTGATATTTCAATAAGCTGATTGCCCGCAAATTACTATAACATGGCCAATTCCGACTTTATCTTTGATTGGGATAATCGTTGAATCATGATTGAAACTGAGTTGAAATATTTGTTATTTCAACTCATTGCCCCACTGAGTAATTATTCCGATTGTTAGTGCTCCCGGACAAGCGGAAAGTACTTAACTACTTATATGAACGGACATTCACGAAATGTAATATGAATAAAGAATGTGCACACCAAAAAGTAATCGTCGGAAATGCCCTAATGCAGTCTTCTCCGTGTACGCTTTGCTAATCCGATCACTACTACATGAATATTAATGTATGTGTGCTATGATGAAGACGTCGTTTGGCTACAGTAACCTCTATTCAGTAAAATGGCGTCGAATCAAGAACGCGTGCGCGAAGCAATTTTGCACAAAAGAGTGGAAAATCCAGATATGTCGCACGGCGATATTGCCAAGTCATTAAAAATCGCAAAATCGACGGTTACTAAAGGGCTAAAAAACTTGCAGCAGCGCTTAACATTAAAGAGAAAGGTCGGTTCCGGAGGTAACCATGATTCTCGTTTCGTCGCGGAGAGGAAGAAAGTGATTAAAGAATTTAAGAAGAAACCGAATATCTCCGTTCGTGATGTGGCGAAAAAAGTGAAAATGTCTCCATCGTTCGTCCAGAAAGTGAAGAAAAGTGCAGGCTTGAAATCATTCAAAGTAGGTGTTTCTCCAAATCGTAACGACAGCCAGAACAAGAGCGCAAAATCTCGATCGAGAAAATTATATGACACTATGCTGAAGGAATACGACTGCATAATATTGGACGACGAAACATATTGCAAAGCTGACTTTAAGCAGATACCGGGACTACAGTTTTATACCTCGTTGCAAAGAGAAAATGTTGCTGATCGTTTTAAGCAAAAAAAATTGTCGAAGTTCCAAAAAAAATACCTCGTATGGCAGGCAATATGTGGATGCGGTCTCAGAAGCGACATCTTCATCACGACTGGCACTCTAAATGGACAAATTTACGTAAAAGAGTGTCTGAATAAACGACTGTTGCCGTTCATTCGGGAACACAACGGTTCGGTGCTGTTCTGGCCTGACCTGGCATCTTGCCACTATGGAAAACTGGCTAAGGATTGGTACATTGCTAATGGTGTAAATATTGTCCCAAATTATTGCAATCCGCCAAATTCGCCAGAACTCCGTCCGATCGAAAAGTATTGGGCTCTGGTCAAGAGGAATCTTCGAAAAACGAATAGCGTAGCAATTGATGAGAAAAGCTTCAGGCGTAACTGGCAGAAAGCTGCAAAATTGGTGACGGATGACACTGTGCAAAAACTGATGGAAGGTGTCAAACGAAAGGTGCGGGCATTTGGATATAACAGGTCAAATTGACTTAACTGTATATGTTTTATATTTGTATTTGTGCGAAGTCTTAAATAAATGATTTACTTTTGATTTTCTCATATTTTCCATTTAATACCACTAATTTCCCGTTGGCTACTTTTTGGTGTGCACATTCTTTATATAGAGAAATTAATCCATATATTATGATTTAAATTTTCGAAGAATGACCGCACACGGCAGAAATTTTAGCAATAATGATTATGGTCCGAACCAGAGATATATGTGGTGAACAAGCAAAATACGGTGAGACCTGCCCGATTATTTATTTACTTATTTAGTTTAGTCGTCACCAACAGGCTTAATAAAGCCCCAATGGTGGTATTAAAAATATGACGAGAACAATAAACTTAAACTTAAATATAAAACCTCAACACACTTGTTCATAACGGTCTACATTTCAGAAAAAAAATGACGTGAAGCGTCTGCGCAGAGTTTGCCGAGAGACATGGTAGTCGAAAATGGTCGAGACTCCGATCGCGCCGTTCATGCTATAGTTGTTTCGGCGCATTGGCATCCTCAGCATTACACTATTGCGCAATGCCCTTGGTTGAACATTGATATTAATCTGCTCTAGTATGGCGCTGCAATCTTTTCGGCTTTGTAAAATGTCAGCAACAAAGAGAGCCCTAGATGTGCGACGAAACCGAAGCGGTGCAAGATCGATCAATCGACAACGACTCTCGTAACTCGGCATACGAAACGGGTCTCTCCAAGGCATCCTTCTCAAAGTGAAACGTAAAAACCTGCGTTGAACAGATTCGACTCTATTTACGCCACTAATATTGCTCGGATTCCAGACGGCAGAGCAATACTCCAGAGTCGATCGCACCAGTGAGCAATAAAGGGATTTCAAGCAGTAAATATCGAAGAAGTCTTTAGCCATCCGAAAAATAAAGCCTAGAGCTATTGACGCCATGTCCACGATGTACGAGATGTGAAACTTGTACGTCAACTGAGAATCCAGAATTACTCCTAGATCTTTTACGTAAGTCGTACGTTTGATTACCGTGCCTTGAAGCTTATAGTCGAAGAGAATCGGCTCCTTTTTTCTAGAGAAAGTGATCACCGAACACTTCTCCGGATTAACCACCATACGGTTGAGGCGGCACCAGTGAGCAAAGTTTTGTAGCTGCTGTTGTAGGAGGTGACAACCGTTGATAGACTGGATTCGCAAAAAGATCTTCAGGTCATCAGCATACGAAAGACGGGGTCCTACGAGGGCTAGGTTCACATCATTGAAGTACAGCAAGAAGATCAGCGGCCCCAAATGACACCCTTGAGGTATTCCTGAAGTGGCTGGAAAAACGTCGGACATGCAATCACCAACAGCAACTGTCAGCAGACGATCAGAGAGGTAGGAGCGAAACCATTGTAAGAGACTTCCATTTACTCCAAGCTTTTGTAGTTTTGCGATAGCTATGTCGTGGTTGAGCTTCTCAAAAGCTGCTGAAAGGTCTGTATAGATGACGTCCGTTTGCGCCCTTTCGGCCATATTTTACGTAATAAACGAAGTGAGACACAACAAATTAGTGGTAGTGGAACGGCCGACCTTAAACCCGTGTTGATCTTCACTTAAGTATTGCTTGCAATGGGAGAGTAGAGGGTCTATTATAACGAGCTCAAATAGTTCCGATACCGCGCTCAAAGACGAAATGCCTCGATAATTTTCCACATCTCGTTTGGTTCCCTTCTTGTGAACTGGAAACAAGTGAGCAACCTTCCAACACGAGGGAAATATGCCACTTGATGTGGAAATCAGGAACAGACGATGCAAAGGGGCCGGCAGAATGGAAACGGTTTCTTTAGAAATACTGACGGAACTCCATCTGGGCCAGAATTGAAGGATGACTTGAGCTGTGATGCGGCGTTGGAGATCATCTCAATACTGATATCGATTGCTCCAAATGAGTGACCATGCAGAGGAACGTTGTTGGTAGCCGCAGTTATCTGATCGTCAGTGAATATGAGCATGAGCATGAGCATGATTGACCGCCCACGGATGCAATTCCGTTATTGCTAGATCAGCTGTATTTACACAAAGAACCAACAGATGATGTTTTGGACTAACATACATCTTCAAAGTGTAAAAACTGGTGACCCATTATAAAGCAATACCGGCGCCGGCCGTGTCCGAATGCTAGTATTATCTGATCGTCAGTGAATATGCTGGCAAACTTGATCGAAAACAAGCGGCAAATATCCTGAGGAATGAAAGCGGCTTCACCGTTCAAGACCATGGACGATGGTAGTCCAGACTCCCTGCGCTGTTGATTAACATATCTCCAAAAATATTTCGGACGTGACTTTAGCTTTCTTTGGACAATTTGTTGGTATCGAGAGTAGCATAGCCGACTAACCCGCTTGAGCTCGTAATTGAGCCTCACGTAGAAATGTTTCAAGGGAAGCGTACGATATTTAGTGTATCTTCGTAGTGCTGCTCCCTTGGTCGATTTAAGCTTTTTTAGTTCCTGCGTCTGCCACGGATGAAGAGAGTCTTTCTGTCGTATAGTTTTCGGCACATGCCTGTCAATGACGTATGCCAAGACATGAGAAAATGTGAGAGCTGCATTGTTAACGTCGTCAGCGTCCAGAATTGTATCCCAGTCTATGTTGGCCAGCACCTCGGTTATGCTACGATGGTCGGCTTTCCGGAAATCATACGACACAGGCGCTGGAAAGTCAGCATAGTCGTTGTCCAGAGTTTCAGGAATGGAAACGACTAGAGGTGGATGATGTGGAACATGCTTGAACAAAGGGGCGGGGGTCATAGAGTTAAACGGAACGGTGTCTCGAGCACTTACAAAACATAGGTCCAAGCTGCGGTGATTTTCGTTCACTACGTGGTTAATTTGGGAGAGTGTTGCCACGCTATAGTAATCGAGAAGATGTGAAGCTTCTGAATGAAGAACGGATCTTTCGCAGTCAGGATGGAGAAAGCCACCGTGAGACGATTTCCACGAAATACCAGCCAAATTGAAGTCACCTAGCACCATATACTCATCCGTTGAAGCCGAGTTTTCAACTATAGAGAGAACGGAGCGGCAATGCGCCTCAATGAATTCGGTATCACGTGTCCAATCAGGTGGAATATACACAGCACACAGAAACAGTGTTCTATCCAATAGTGTAACAGTGAGCCAGATCTGCTCCAAACACTCCCATTCGCTATTTTCGATAGGTTTCGCTTTCAATCCGCAACGAACCGCTATTAGAACACCACCTCCAGTAGATTTCCTGCTGTTGTTGGGATTTCTATCGCATCGGAAAACCTCATAATCAGGTCCAAATACTTGGTTTGAAAGTGTGCGACCATCGAACCAAGTCTCGATCTGGACGATAACATCATAGCAGCGCGCAGCGGTAGCCAAACGGTAGTCAAGGACATTAGAATTAATTCCATCGACGTTCTGGTAGAAAATTATGAGGTCCTGTGTACGGCAGACAGACGAATTGGGTTGAACGGATTTTCCCCTTCCGAGCGAGGCAGCTTCAACACAATCTGTGACAGGTTCGGAACCATCAGGGATGGCAGACGGCGGAACTAGAGTTGCGAACGACGTAGAAGAGGCGATTCCGGCATGTCAACTTGCAGGTGAGGACGAGGAATTTGATGTACTGGAACTGGGATTATTATTTCTAAAATATCTATTATATACATGCCAGGGTTGTGACGATTATTTTGACTCTGAAAGTGTGTTTACTTAACCGTTTTCGATACGAGAATTGGAATTTTAACATGCAGTGCTCATTGTATGTTAATGTAACCTCGGAGTAGGAGTTGGGTTTTTGATAAAACTAGAGTGTAATGCTCACATGCTCAAAATTTCGTCACAATCTGTCAAGTGGTTATCGAAATGACTTCCATGGAAGAAGTACTTCGACAAAAAATTATGGTCGCAGTCGTTTAAAATCCAGGCCAGTTCCATCAGGTGGATTGCGAAACAGTAAGGAATCGACAATTCGGCCTTGTCCCATGTGGTAAAATCTTTCAATGAGACCCAGACGACCCAGCGGCGAGCTGGCAGTGGAATACGGTGGCGACAGGAAGCTGTTCCGTGAGTGGTTGGTGCAGACGAAATGCATCGAAAGAACAAGGTCGATAAATTGGCCAAGAAGTAATTGGTGTGTCAGGCGATCTGCGTATGCGGCAATTCAACAAGCCGTACATAACGACCGGCAACATCAACGACCAAATGTATAAAGAAGGATGCCTTCAGAAGCATCTGCTGCTCTTCCTCCGATCCCATGAAGGTGATTCTCTGTTTTGGCCGGATCTGGCATCATACCATTACACGAAACCGATGATAAAGTGGTACGAATCCAACGATGTTGCTTTTGTGCCGAAGGAGGCAAATCCACCAAACTCGCCAGAACTTCGTCCAGTAGAACAATTCTGCTGACGCAAGTGTTGCACAGGATTTGATGGGTAGTGTTAACTCCAAGGTGCGGACATTTAGCCTAGAAGAGGAGGTTGACTAAACCAACTTTGTAAAATCATAGCTTATACACTACCAGTCATAAGTACGGACTCGCTTGGAAAAGTATTGCAACACTCAGTTGAAAATTGCATGTCCCTCCAAAAAGTTTAGTATCACCTAAATACAGGTACATTCATGATGCTATACCTCGAAGACCCTTAATATCTGCAAAGGTGCGTGCGGTATTGAGCAAAGTTGTTCAGAAGGTCAATGAAATTCAAAAGGTGGACCGTTTTGTCTGGTATTTTACTGCTACGTGGCGCTAGTGAGAATGGAACCTTGAGTATTTTCAATTTGTTCTATCTCGTAATTCTGATAGGAGGGAAAGTTCTGGCGATAACTGTTTGCCACCTGAGCAACCGTATTTAGGCACTGATGACAGTGGTGTCGATACACCACAACTATCCCCTCTCTAAATAGCGTGGCAGACGTTCTACTCGATTTGACCTGGTTACGCATGTCCACTGTTTTATCCCACCCCTTCTCTCCCCTTCTTTCTCAGCATTCTTCAGCATTATGGTAAATTGGAAGCGAGTATTTAATTGACTGCCACAGGTTCTGATTGCCACTTGCACTTTGAATAAGTAGTGAATCAGGCATCAAAATATGGAATAACTTCAATATGACAGTAATCAGACAATAAAATATTAAATTAGTGAACATGAAGTGAACCTGTGCTGAATCACTTGGACATGAAATGGATCAGACCTGAATCACTAAAATCTGGAGTGACGCGGTTTCGAATCATTTGATTTTGAGGTAATTCAATAATGAATCAATTGAATATGAAGTTAATCAGACCCGAATCACTTGAATATGAAGTGCATCAGACTTAAAAAATGTATAATTATTTGAATGTAAAGTCAGTCAGTCCCAAATCACTTGAATACAAAAAGATCCAGACCTTAAAAATGAATAATCTCTTGAATGTGAAGTTAGTCAATTCCGAATCACTTGAATGTGTCGTGAGTCAGTGCTGAATCACCTGATACGAAATTAATTAGGCCTGACTAACTAAAATATGAAGTGATTCAGCCTTGAATCACTTGATAAGGTGACCTTAATCACTTCAATATGAAGTAAATCAGACCTGAATTATTATAAAATAAAGTGGATGTGACTTGAATCACTTGAATGTGTTCAACCCTGAATAACTTGAATTTGAGATGAATACATCCTGAATCACTTGAATATGAAGTGAATCAGCCTTGAATCACTTGAATATGAAGTGAATCAAACCTGAAACACTTGAATGAGAAGTCCGTCAGTCCTAAATCACTTGAATTTGGCCTGAATCATTTTAATGTGAAGTAAACCAGAGTTGAATCAATTGTATGTGATGTGAGTCAGTCCTGAACTACTTGAATATTAAGTTAATCATACCTGAATGACTAGAATACGAAATTAATCCGACCTAAGTAGGTATAATCACTTGAATGTGAACTCAGTCAGTCCTAAATCACTTGAATTGAGGTGAATTAGTCGTGAATCACTTTGATACGAAGTGAATCCGACTCAAATACCCCCTCTGTAAAGACTTGAACTTTTTATCTTATCAGAATCATGCGTTAGAACAAGTTGAAAATGCTCAATTTTCCATGTTTATTAGCGCCACGTAGCGGTGAAATACCAAAAAAAAGCGGTCCACCATTCGTATGCCACGAACCTTCTGAACAACTTTGCTGAAGACGGCACCTTTGCAGATATTAAGGGTCTCAAGATATAATAGCATCATGAATGTACCTGTATTTAAGTGATACTAAACTTTTTGGGGGGTGATGCAATATTCAAATGAGTGTTGCAATACTTTTCCAAGTGAGTCATATGAAACAACAACAACAACATCAACAACAACAACTCAGTGAGGATACAAAAAATCATGAAAAAATATGAGGAAATTTAGCAAGTAAAATAGTAAACCATTGGTGCCGGATCTTGGATAATCTCAACCGACATTTCAAATGTGTTCCGACGAATCGATTTGTCAAATAAGTTCTACACACGGGAGAATATAACACCAACTCAAGCAATCGCCACGGTAGTTAAAACATGATTTATTCAGATGTAGTAGAGAAAGAATAACAAGTTTTACGGTTTAGGAGCAGGGTTGCGGCTTATCATTTTTGACTCAGGCATATTCATTTGCCAATATCTCCTTTCAGAGGGTCGATTTCAAAATATGATGTATGATGAACTTGTAGTGCATGAGTAGACCTACAACTCTGTGTAACAGTACATTGCTCTAATTCCTATATCTTTGACATGAGAGCGTATATTCACAGTGATCTTCACGATGATCATCGCGTGATCTTCACCGCGAATATCATCGCGAAGATCACTGCGAATATACGCTCTCATGTCAAAGATATAGGAATTAGAGCAATGTACTGTAACACAAAGTTGTAGGTCTACTCATGCACTACAAGTTCATCATACATCATATTTTGAAACTGAGCTTCTGAGAAGAGCTATCGGCAAATGAATATGGATAAGTCAAAAATGATAAGCCGCAACCTTGTTTAGGAGTAGCCTTTCCAGCTTTTAGGAGCACAGTTAGATATCATTGCACGCAACACTTTTCGCATCAAGCAGCCGATTGTTTTTGACTATACCATCAATGGCTTCGTTCTTCATAGAACGAACCAGTTCAGCGATTTAGGTGTTCTATTGGATCATAAATTAACGTTTAACCCCCACCGCTCCACTTTGATCTCTATGGCTAATCGCCAATTCGGGTTTGTGTCAAAAATCTCAATACACTTCACTGACTCGTACTGCCTGCTCACAGGTACGTCCAATCTTTGAAAGTGCCTTGGCCTGCCTTCCTTATCAACTGACTTGGACCTTGAGGATCGAAAGAATACAGCGCAGCTTTATCTGGATGGCATTGCGTAATCTATCATGGCGTGATCAGAAAAATCTCCCGCCGTATTCAGATCGCTGCAATCTGCTGCAATTGTATACTTTGAAAGCCGACGGAAAAATCAAAAAGCGGTTTTTGTGGCCGAACTTTTGAATTGAGAGGTCAACTCTAAGCCCAAGGGATACGAATTGCATCATTTGAAGGGAAATCCTTCCATCGAAGGATGTGTAAAACTGCAACGCTGCAATGAGCCGTACAGAATGCAGACGACTTCTGTGTACCGCAAAGACGTAGGGCTACACAGCTACGAAGGGGGGCTGTTACCCATCTTATCTCGGATAATATGAGCCATCCAGGCGTTAAAAAAACAACAATCCAATATTGGTCCACTGTCTGGAGTTTCAACGTGCTGAAATTTGGTTTCATTACCATGCCAATCAAACACGAACTTCACAGTCATATCCGCAGCGATTGCTCTGTAAACCGTGACAGAAGCGGCCCGTTATCTCTGTTTTATCTAATCATTTGCTATTTATTCAGACTGGTAATAGCATTATTCGTACAAAACAGCACTGCTCTGGCCAACTTTAGTCAAATTAAAAATCACTGCTCTGTATATAGGTCAGTGCTAAAAAGGCAAGTCCTAGAAACGAAATCGGAACCAAGAATGAATTCATATAAATATAATAGATCCCAAGATACCGCTCTTTCGGAACTTCAAATCAAAAATGATTTATCCGAGTCAAGCTACAATAAAACATGTCGCAATAATTTCGATTGGCCTTCTTGTTTGCCTTTACGGCGTAGAAATGCCATACGATGCGCTTCTATTGCCGTTCTGGCTTCATGTGCATGCAAATCGTGTATGGTTCGAGTATTGAAGAAAAGCGGAGGAAAACATTATGTTTTCAGTGCGGTTCAATGCCAAATTGGAATGGAAACGGACATAATGAGTCAGACGAGCCGTACACATAGAAACGGTGCCGGTGCCCTCTCTGTGCTCTCCTTGGGAATTATGGAAGCGCTTTAATTTCTAGTTGGTAGCAACGAAACGGATGCATACTTCGTTTTATCCCTCCCACTACGAAACACGTGCAACCATCAGCATCAAGATCTCTAGATTTCTATTTTCATAGAATTTCGCATGTTTGGAAATTTGCATTTCCCATGAAATGAGTGTGTTCTTATGCTCGAATAGCATCCTTGTTGTGGCATACTGCAAACATTTTCGAGCCCCATACTCCCTTGTGAGACACGTCCGTTGCACACGATGCAGCTCGTACGGTTTGCCACACGGATATGTAGATTTTTTTTGCCATTTTTCCTAAGAAGACGAGAGCTCAATTAGTGTCACATGTGATGAAAGAGATGCATCTTCCAGTAAGTGACGAGTCGTTAGAATAGATAGCTCTGCATGGGGTTATGTATAACCGGCGAGGATGATAAATTAATAATATGCAGTATGAATTGGCTCAAGTCTCAGATTTTACGGCGACTTTCTGATGCCATTCAATGGACGGCAGCCAATGCCAGTGCTGTCGGTAGAGAAGTTATCTGTGTCGCGTCAACAATTCATTACCACTGACA
>JASCZW010003363.1:0-222305 GCA_034211315.2 Aedes japonicus | reverse complement strand
AATGACAGTAAAAGGTGCCAAAAGGTTTCAAACTTTGGTTAGGTTTATGAGAACCTACACAGCTTCTTTACAACGATCTTAAAACCTTGTCTTCTAAAGTTCCTTTTAATCCTATCAAAGATTTTATATTAAATTTATGAGCTCGTTAAACGCCGGTTTGAAATGCCTCACTCAAATTATCTTATTATGGTCAGTTGAAAAGGCATTTTGCCTCCAGTAAATGCAATCAACGGCAAATTGGCATTGAGGAAAGTCACCATATGACCCAAATGTTTTAAAGTAGCCATTGCGAAGATAATTTGGCTTCTTTTGTCAAAACGGTGATTTCTTCCAATCGCCATATTGAAATATATGAAATAATTGAAATATAAATTCCAAATTTTGAGTGTAATGCAAATGAACTATAGATCAGAGATTTTTTTTGGTAGCCTTATTGAATTCCATAAATTTTCAGGAAATTCATGATTAATTTATCGCACATATTTATTTCTATTTTGTTTTTGTTGATGTAAACTCGCATAATCTCCTAAGCGCATATATTTTCGGCTCTTATCGTGCCAATATTCACTATACAATTAAATTCGCATATGATTTGAAGCTTGGTAAGCTTTAAAAACTCAATTTGTTTTGGATATTTTGCTTTCAAACATAATTTCCCGCAACACTTTAACTTTTATTCTTCGATATTATTTACTGTTAAATGAAGCAGTTTGACAGCTGTTGCCATTTAGCCCTAAACTGGTTTTTATGGCAGCCAATAGGTTTTATGAAGGTTCTCAAGTGGTCATAACATCTTACACCTGAACATTTTCAAAATCTTTATGGTCTTGTAAAGGTTTTATACATTAGTTTGCACAACCGTCTATAGAGTGGGCCACTTTGTGCACATTTTGGCTTTAAAGATGCATAGATGAGGTGTTGGTGGATAAAACAGTTTTGAATCTAGTTTTATCAACAAAGCCGGGAGGACTGCTATACGGCTGGAATAAAACTGAAATAATTACTCGGGATAGGACAACTCTGCCTCGAAGTCGACCTTAGTGATAATTATAGAAATTCAAGCATTAATAATCGTAATCGTAAAAAAAAATATCAAAATTATCATGTGCAAGGCCCATTTAGGCCAATTTGCTGTTCAATTGACATGATGCTACCCTAGTAGCACACTTGTTGCCGTTCGGTTGAGATATCATAAATATGACTTGCTAAGTCATAATCAAGTTGCTACAACTAATTATGACCGTAGTGTGCTACTTGGGTTGAAGATAGGAAATCCAGAATTTAAGAAGCTCTACTGGTTTTCATGAAAGTGATTCTGTATTAGTTGAAAATCCCAATTAGGCCGAAAACTCAGTAGAAATTCTTTCTATACCACGAAAATCTAGATGAGCATGCAAATTTTCAACTTCGAACACATTCGATGTTACCGCAAGCTTACATGCGCAAGATATTCAATTTATAGATTTTTGTGATTTGTTGTTTAATCCATAATCTATAATAAAATATCATACTTAACTATCCACGAACTAAATTGTTCTGTGAATAAATGAATATAAAAAGCCACAAACCAAACCAATCTGATTATCCCAACCTTTCCTCTCCATTGTTCCACATTTCCACATCTCTGACACTTCCATCCAAGCTGAGGACTAAGGGAGACCATAATTTAATTTGAAAACTGACAGAATTGTAACGAATTCAATCGGGCTGTATTTTTACATTATTCCATCTAATATACATATAGGATAGGTACGAAATATTGGCTACAGGCGAACCAAATGCCTTCTGCATGCAAGCATGAAATTTGAATATGAAACACACCATGGAAGCACCCATCATTCGGAATTCGCTTGCATATTTTAAAACATTCGAACCAACGCTAATAGAACACGCCAACCAGTGCTGTTCTTTGTAGAGGATATATGGGGAAAAAATCACGACTTGGCGGTACGAGAAGTAAACACAACCCGTTCCGAATTGAGTGAGTCACGTCCTGGGCTTCGATTACGGTTTCGTGATTATGTTCTCATTAGCGTGATTTACCATGATTTCATTATCAAACGAATTGACACGTAATCTATGGAGGAGATGGATTTCCATTCTCGAAGCCTGAGTAATTAAGATAGATCGAGAACAGGTGGTGCGATTGTTCATCATCATACGTCGTTGGAGGGTATCATTACAGCTGTGCCGTTTTTCCTATCCAATTTCGGAACGTGTCCGATAGGGCAATTTGCAACTTGTGATTTAATTTGTGCTCGACATACTTGGGCCAAGATAGGAAAGCAGGAACGAAAGTAAAAACAAAAGTTTCGGATAGGGAAAAAGTTTGCGTGTGAGCAACAATAATACTGGTCTACAGTAATCGGCATATTGATATTCTAGGCTGCTTCAGTTCATACACAATTTTGGGTACACTTAAACTCAAGGCGACTTAGAGTGGCACGGAGTGAGACTCGTTTTCATAGAATTCCATAGGAATTTATATTATTGAGATTCATGTTATTCTATATGTCTTTGTTTATTTGTTTATTTATTTCACTTTTTTTTTCATCTGACTAGCAGTCTTAATGAAGTTTTGATGGGGCCGCAGGCATGGCGCCTGAATGATTTGGCCGCAGGCAGATACCGTACCATAGAGGCGAAAAGCCCCATATATTTTCTAAACGATTAGCTACAACTACAAACCTTAACGTAGTATGAACATAGATTAAAATTAAACATTTATCATTTGCGTAAGCAGTAAGTAAAACCATGAATTCATTCTCCCCATAAAAGATGTTAGGGAACACCAGAAAACATCCCAATTTCTTCTCGGCGCCTTGCGATAAGCTTACGCTTGAACGTAGCAGCAGTAACCAAATAGCATGTACGATTGGTTGAAGCTAGAGTGACATGAAGCGAATTGGATCATGCTGACCATACATAGCATGACAAGACTCAAGATGCAGAAAATCTCGTTGGCGAAGTATACATTATGGTGCGTAGATGTTCAGCTGTGCGAGGATTTCCGACGAATCTGTATCTCCCAAAATAACGTCGATATTTGTATTGATTATAGCTGCCCAGTAGACGGTCGTCGACGAAAAAAAAATGAAGTGGCGGTTTAAAGAGAAAGCTCTTTTAATTAACTTTAAGATGCAGCCAATTGTATATGCTCTTATCTGCTCTTACGTATTATACAGACATCAACATTACGGTAAAAAACGGAAAAAATCAATAACCCATCCCACTGAAATAATTCAAGCATGTGTATTTTAACACAGAAAATAGCTTTGTACAACATTATACTAAAAAAAATGGTTTGGGTGTAAAAACTGTTTTTAGGTTAGTTCTTATACACACTACCAAAATGTCATAAAGATTTCGGTGCCCTGAGACCAACATAGATGAATGGATTGGATAGATGAACATAAAAATGGGATGCAGTAGTTTCATCAGATAGTCGTCGCCAGCACTCTAGCGTTGTGTGGTATGATCAGGGCTCCCTTTTAGTGTTCAGCCGGTTGTGGGTACCATTGGGCGATGATGAGACTCCTCAGATGACGAAGCAAAGCAAACACAAAATAATAAATACAGAAAAAAAGGAAGTAGATTAAACTCTTGGTATACATTGCAAGACTACGTGATCGATGTCATCAGGACCGTTTCAACACCGGCAAAGATTGCTGTCCACGAAGTTAATTCTATACAGGTGTGTGTCTAACTGGTAGAGGTTTGACATAAGTCTACTCATCACATGGATGAAATCACGGCTAACGTGCAGGTCCTTAAACCTCGCCCTCGATGAAACAATAGGAATGATGGAATGTGACTGTCGTCCTAGATTTCCGGTGTCCCAATAGGTCTACCAACTCGAAAGGGGTACTCTGACATACTAAATGGTAAAATTCATTGTGTAAAATTTGTCTATCATACAAATCGCTTTCCTGTCGCCTTTGCGAGCGAGTCCGCTTTCTCATTGCCTGGGATTGCACAATGTGAAGGGACCCATACAAAGGTGATCAAATATGATCTTTAGACCAGCACACTCATCTGTTTCTTTAGTTTTGAAATGAAATAGGATCAGTGTTTACTAGGTTTTATCGACTGAACGGCCTCAATCGAACTGAGGCTGTCCGAGAAGATGAAATAATGGTCTGAAATAATTCCCAATGCGAAGTTGATTGTTGCCAGCTCAGCAACATAAACAGACCAAGGTTCTTGAAGTTTGCGGAAGGTTCTAGAGTTTTCATTGAAGACACCGAAGCCAGTGGATCCATTGAGGCGGGACCAATGAGGGAATTTTTTTTTCAGAAATGACGTGTTGGTACTTTTCAGTAAAATTACGTGGAATTATTATAGTACGAATAGGATTCGGAATCCCATGAGAAGCTAGTTTCATGGAAAAATCATAATGAATTGAGGAAATTCTATAGGTGAATTGAGCAAGGTCTCGAGTATAGCACGGAAGAAACATATCCGACGGTATGCAATGGTGGTAAATTCTCATAAATCGAGATTCATCCCTAACATTTCTTCAAAATTTTCTATTACAAATGCGTTGTTCACTCCACATTTGATAAATATACTGAGCGAGGGTTCCCAGAACCGATTTTGAAGGAGGTTTACTCCTGCCAGAACTTCGAGACTCATGTTATGCATTGAGTGCATACAGCCAAGAGCTATACGCCGACAACGACATTGAATTTGATCCAATTTAACAAGGTGACTTTTTCTTGTCGAGAAGAAATAAAAGAGCCACACTCTAGAACAGAGAGAATATTTGTTTTATGAAAAGTTCTGAGGTCTCCCGGATACGCTCCGCACCACGTGGCGCAAATTGAACGAAGAAAGTTGATCCTTTTTTGGTATTTTTGCTTCAAATACGTAATGTGGGTATTCCAAGTGCACTTTGAATCAAACCAGACCCCAAGGTATTTGCAAGATAACGATTGGGTAATGTTTCTGCCCAAAAGATTAAGCTGCAGTTGAACTGGATACCGCCTTCGAGTTAACACTACCAGTTCAGATTTCTACGGTGTGAATTCGATCCCGAGGTTCCTTGCCCAAGAAGATAGGTTATCTAGAGAATTTTACAATGGTTCTTGCAAGTTGACGGCGTGTGAGCCTCTTAAGGAAACTACACTGTTGTCAGAAAGTTGTCTTAGCGTGCATTGTTCTGCCGAACAATTATCAATATCTTTGACGTAAAAGTTATAAAGAAGGGGGCTGAGGCATGAGCCTTGATTTTTTTTTCTTTAAGTAAAACTACTTTTTTTGCAGTATTCCATAAGTGAAACTTAAAAAAATATAAAAAATACAGCATGTTTACATTTATTTGAACCAAGAATATGAAAGAAATTGAAAAAACGATGAGGTGGGCACTTTATTTTGCCTATCAGTGTATGCCCATTTGATAGATGAGACAATTTTCAATCTATTATCTGAAATGGTTTGAACTTTCATTCGTGAGAAAGGTACGATTGAAGTCGATAGGATTCGAATTTATATTGAGCCATGCCGGTAATGTTTATAAGTGATTATCCTGTCCGCTTGTTAGAGACTGATTGACAAAGTTTAACTTTCGTCCAGAGTTGACGCACACTGACGCACACTCTAAATTTAGCTTTTTCAGTGGAATACATAAAAATAAAAATTATGTTATGTGTTTAAAACAACAATATGGTGTGTGAATTTATTTAAATACAGTCGATCACTACGATGCCAGGAGATGCGCAACAATGTTTGCTTACGTTTAGTAGCAATGACAAACATAGCAAACCGCTCTACTCACACGTCATTCCTTTGATTTCAAGTGAATTGATGAATTGCGAGTTTGATTTGACATATCATCTCTATTTGACAATAAATTTGTTCAATTGCACTGAATTTTCCCTGTCGTAGCGAATTTTATATCAGTTAATTCTATCTCAGAAAAAAAAATTACACTTGATATTGTTCTTTCCTTGTATTCTCCCATACGCGGGGTAACGATCTGTGATGATGTTGTTTTTGAGAAGGAAATAATTTCTCATCACCTCATTTTGTGAAGAGAAAGTATTGATAGTTCCGTTAGCTCACGGCAGGCTGTGAAAATTGAATAGAAGTAGTTTGAAATTGAGCTTTTTGACCCAAAAAGGAGCGGGAATAATTTCTCTCCCATGTAGGGGATTTGGGAGTAAAAGTAGACAGTTCGTTAGAACTATTAAAAAAAAAGCTATCGGTAGTATATGAGCACGATCAAGTGCACAGATTTTTGCCAGTCAAGGTGGTGTATTCGATCACGCCTTGACCTACCCCGCATGGCGATGCTTGGCAAAAGTCTGTGTTTCCTGTTTCGGAATACTACCTCAAAATGCCCTCCGCTCAATTTCAAACTACTTCTATTCAATTTTCACAGCCTGCCGTGAGCTAACGGAACTATCAATACTTTCTCTTCACAACTTTGTTCTAGCAAAAAAAAAATGCTGTCTACTCCTAGAGCCTCATGGTGATGAGAAATTATTTCCTTCTCAAAAACAACATAAAAAAAAATTAGTTTTGTAAGCCGCATTCAGTTATAAATAATTTAAAATCTATAAACACGGGATTAATTTGTTCGGCTCCCCTCTCCAATCTCATCCACATTTGCTTCTATCCAAAGCACATCGTTTCTATCCAAAGCATAACAGTGTCAATCAAACTTGTTCTACTTCAGTTAAATTGTTCTCAAACACTCCTAAAACAAAACATTGTTCCTTCAAGAAGTGAAAACATTTCATCTTAGTCACAAGCCACCCTGTCTGAAGCCACTGGCAGCGTTTGTCTTTCCATTGTCCTGGAATAGCCCCAACTGTGGCAACAATATTTGAATAATGACTCACGCTGAAGGGCTTTTGTTGATCTATATATAGTTTTTTTCTACCTTTTCTCATCTCTCTTTTCCAATCTTCCAACCGACCCAGCTTATCCAACCTTGACTGTAGTGCGGATGACCAACCCATATAGACTTACCTTCCAAGGCAGCGACGTTGAGATTTACATTTATATTTTTTTAATTTGCACATATCTCGAGGCGAGATGAAAATTACCCACAACATTCAATGTAGAAAAACCCAGGAAAAACTAATTGGGTGGAGATTAGCGCTATAGGTCGTGTTTTTCTTCATGTTTCTGAGGCTGAGTTTGACTAATAACAATTATGTTGATGCTTTTTGGGATTTTGAAATCCCATTGTAAAATATCATAATGACTAACGTGACACTCTGCGGGATACAATAATCAATGGTTCTCGTTGCATGCTTTAGAGAACATTCGATTTCTAGCATCACGTTTATTGAGTTTTGATGACAGTGATCCGCCCTTCGATGATTATATGTTTGCTATGGACATTGAAAATATTACCGCACCAGCTTCTCCAATCGAATGGACATTGATGACCTCAATTCCATTCCCTGTAACAACATTCTTCAAATGCTCATAACGACCGACGTTACATAATCAAGACTAAGCAAAATAGTAAACATTCCGCTCAAACATTTACAATACGTACACAATACGTACGCCCTCCATTGCATTCGGTTGCTGTGGCTCACATTTTTCATGGGAAAAGCATACTCATAAATCTACCCCGCACTATTTATGAGCATAGTTCATCCTATAACAAACGTGGTTTTATTACCTCAACGATCAACTTCCGATAAGAAGAGTTTTTCGGATGAATTGCATTTTTGTAGTGAAAACAAAAATCACCCAATTTCTCTTGCAACATAAATCATTTCCGCATTTCAGGATTGGAAAATTTCTCCTCCGCCGGGGCAGATCTGATCAGCAAAGTTCTGCTTGAAACACCTTTCTGCAGGGAAACGGAAATTCCTTGTCTCAGCCTCACACCTGAACCCCCAAAGGGTTATCGAATGAGCTGCCCAATCAAGGGAAATTTATTTTCAAACTTTAATTAGTTTTCCACTACGGCCCGACACTATGTAGCATAGTGGCAAGCACCTGCACCTTTTCTCCATGGAGGAGGAAGCTTCTGCGTGAATGTTCAGGGGCATTCGGAAGTTCAAACTTAATTGTAGTTTTGCAGAAATTATCCCGAGAAAAGTGTGAGAATATAATAATAAAATCAATTGTTTCCTACTTCTATCTCTAATTCGCAGAAAATATGAAGATTAACGCAACAACCAAAATGGCAACCCCAATAGAAGAGAAATTCGATCAGAATCTAAAGGTAATTATTACTGTTCGGAGCAATTAGCTGGTGCTGTTGCTTATATTTTCCTGCATTTCTAGACCCGCTCCGGAATGGTGATGATAAGCGATGGCAAAAGCAAACCAGAGCTGGCCCGGTTACATCTGTCTATGGAGATGATCACGATTCAAAAGCAGGACACATCCACACCGGCACCGACACCTACCAGCACCAGTCATCCACCAATAGAGTCTAAGGTTAGTTTTGTTTGAAGATTCCCTGCGTTCGCTGCTGGATGACGAGGGTTTTGAATAAGTAAAACTTGGGATGACAGTTTCGATCGACATGCGGATATTTTTGATAAGGGAGCAGGGTTAGCCGTAGTGAAGCTGGTTTACTGATAGTCCGTTGATTTTCAGCCCGAAGGTGACAGATGGGGATTTGGAATATTTGAATGACTTGGATCTTATTGGGAAGAGATTGTTGACGCCGACATAAATCAAAGGTTATACACACTAAACAATTAACAAGAGACAACTAACAACATACAACTCATGAGTAGGGAAAGTTTTGGGCTGCTAAAAGAGCTATCGCGTTTTGCGGAAATCAGACCCTCTTTTGAATGAAGCACAAAGCGAGATTGTGTCTCAGAAGACTCAGCTTTGGTACACTCAAAATTTATTTTCGTAAATTTGCGTTCACTCGCGTCGAAAACATGGATTTTGTATATAGAACAAATGTCTCGCATATTGTATGAAACATTCATATTGCTTTTTATCTGGTGACTTGCCATCATTACACCTTTTTGTATAATGCACGAAATTCATTTCATGAAGACCAGCCTATCGCTGTTTCTCTATTATCGTACTCATGCATGATGGTGTTGCTGCAGGCATGGGCGGGAATAACTTATTTATCCCTAGATACAAATTAAAGCACTGCCGAGAGATTTAACTTTTTGCTCATTAATCAGGTATCTTTCCATGAGTCACCATGAGTCACCTAGTGAGATCAACCACGGATTTAGTAACAGCTCTTCCCAATAATAAAGGATAGAATCCCAAGTCAGAAACATTTAAATAAACGCTGGACAACTCCAGTTGGTTGCGTTTTTTAGCGTAGGACTACGATTTTCTTTTCTATAACGGGAGTCGTTCCAAAATATTGAAAAATTAGAGCGTTACGCGAAAGTGAAAGCTTTTTGAATGCTTATAACTCTCGTTCGATTGAACAGAATGACTTTATTCATACACCATTTGATCGGAAAACTTACAAAACTTTTGCTTCAATAATTCAATAAAGTACTGTTGGTATAAGTTGTCCAATTTTGTATTTAAAGTTACCTTCTTCTGACCCCATACAAATCTGCAAATAACTAGTTGGAAACATGATTTTGCCTTTCCGTTTTTTCAAAAACGTGTAACAAATGATTCAAATTGTCTGCCAGGCGAACCGAAACGCTTACACGGACCCTCTTCAATATCATCATCGAGTGGGACCGGTACCGTCCAAAAGAGCATGACGTGACACAGTACGGCAAGTATCTGGCGTTTGGTCATGGGATCCGAAACTGCCACTTGATACCCCGGTGTGGAAAGTGTGCCGGAGCGCACACAACAATGGATTGCGCCCCGATGGATGAAGGTGCCCCATCAAAGTGCGCTCACTGTGGCGCTAACCACGAAGGCATCAACCGAGCCTGTCCCAAACGAGCGGAGTATTTGGCCTTCCGCAAGCAAGCGTCCACCAAGTCTCGGCCTTGTCATCATCGCCCGCCACCTTGAATGGACGAGGAGAAATTTTCTGTTGTCTGTGTCTTCTGTTCATCATCGATTCGCGGCAACCGCTGCGGCCCCCAATCCGGCTCCTCCTCTTGGCTGGGCCAATCCGAGTTGAAGTACCTCCACGCAACCACCCGTCGATGGACAGCTCTATGACACGGAGCAAATGGTAGAGTTCGTCGAAGAGCTCTATCGCCAACTACGTTCCTGCCGCTCCAAGGAGGAACAGCTCAAAGCTGCTACATCCGTGACGATGAAATTTATTTTCAAACATGGACCGTAAACGCACCATCAGCATTCTCAACTGGAATGCTTGTTCCATCCGGAACAAAACTGTTGAGCTCGGCGACTTCCTTAACAGGAAGGCCAGCGACATCGCCATCGTCGCCGAGACACATCTCAAACCGGAAATCAGCATCATCATCCCAGGATACCGTATTGTGCGAATTGATCGTAGTGGCTCTAATGGAGGAAGAGTTGCGATCGCCCTGCGCTACAACATCAACTACCATCTGCTTCCGAGCTTCCAGCTGCAGTCTATCGAAGCCATCAGAGTCGAGGTCAAAACTACCGTCGGTCCTATCACCATCATCGCGGCCTATTGGCCCAAGCAAGCCTGTACCACCAACGAAACAACAACGGCCCTACGAAACGACATCCGTAAGCTAACTCGGTGGCAGGGGCAGTTTATCATCGCCGGCGACATGAATGCGAAACACGAAACCTGGGGGAACACCCGGCGCAACCAGAACAGAATAATTCTGCAGGAAGAGGGACGTTACACCGTCCTGGGCCCGGATACCCCCACCCGATCGAGCATCCAATTGACTTCCTCCTCACCAACATGGGGAACAACACCAAAAGCTCAGCTCGGACCACTATGGTGGCCGAAGTTGGCTCCTCGGTCAACCGACATCGAATCACCAGACGGAACCACCATCGTGCCAGTTGGGAGAGGTTCCGACAACACGTTGACGACAACATCGACTTCAACATATACCTTGAGTCAGTTGATGACATCGAACGGCAGCTGCAGAACATCTAGCAAGCGATCTCCCAGGCCCGAGAGCAACATGTACCGGTGATTGATTAGGTGAGCCACTCTGTACCCATTGATAGACCCACTAAAGAACTGATACAATTGCGAAACGCCATCCGAAGGCAATACCAGAAAACTGGTTTGTCAACGCTCAAAAGTCACTGTAATCGAGTGACGAAAAATGGTAGGGCCAGAATGGTGGACCTTAAGAATAACAACTTTGCCAACAAAACCCGTTCTCTCCCAGATTGTGCAAAGCCGTTCTGGAAGTTGACAGAAATGGCTCTAAGGATCGCTTGATAACTTCTGCAGAGAAGACTGCTGAGATAAGTCAACACTTCGTCAGCTCCCACAATCTCGGACAAAACATCGTCAGTCCACACTCAGCTGCCGTTAGCGCGCTTATTACTAACATCCATCTAAGCCCCAACGACTTCACAAAGAAGTTGGAGATCTCAGCTGACGAATTGTTGACTTATATCAAAGGCTCCAAGAACATTGAGCCCCCAGTTCTATAACCATCTGGCGACGGTTTTCAACCATTACCTCCGACTTGGCTACTTCCCCTCATGTTCCAACAGCTATAGGCCCATCAGTCTTCTCTCAGGAGTATCGAAACTGTTTGAGAAAGCGATCCACCGTCGACTTCTCTTGTCTGCCGACGAGCTTAACATCTTGCTCGACGAGCAGTTCGGATTCCGACGTGGTCGCTGCAATTTGTATCACATTGCCCTCGTTGGTACCGCCTTCTTTCATGCAATAGCATCCGACGCTATTATATAAGAGCTATTAGCAGAACATTTTGATTCAGTATCACGGCAATATCTGCTTTTGGAACGTAGTTGGTGGCAGCAAACACCCAGGAGGGTGCACTGGCAAGCAGTCGTCCAGATAGGCGTTGGTGCAATTGGCTGTTGATGCCGATGTTTCCGCCAACCTCGCTGCGAGAAACACCCGTGATAACAACGAGACAAGAATCCCACGTCACCTGCAGATGGCCTACCGAAACGACGAGGAGCTGAACCAAGAAGACCAAGAAGAAAGCCCAAGTTCAATGTTTTAAACGCCGCGTCCAGGAATAAATGACAAAGCGCGTTGAACAACCAACGAACGAAAATCTATAACGGATAATTCGAGCCGAACTTCAAAACGTCAGATCGACCATGTGTACAGATCTATAGGATGAGATCGTTGTAGTTCTTAGTTGTGCATAGCGCATTGGTTGCTGTCGGTATATAATAAATATTTCATAAAATGATTCAGTATTGAACATAACCAGTAACTAAATAACTTGTTTGAAGTTTGCTTTTTTGAATCGCTACCCGTTATTTGCTTGGATGTGATGATTTCCCTATCACAGTCATCATGCTCTCATAACTAGTTGTTTAATGCTGGTAATGTTCTCTTCAAATTTCAATCAGTGCTTGAAAGTGTTTCTTACGTTCAAGTGCCTTGGATGGAGTCCCTACTATTCGATAGGAATCAGATAATTTTGAGAATGTTTAAGTGGAATGTCGCAGCATATGGTTGCAAAGTATGTGGTTCCATGACTATTTTCTACGCGTTAAATATAGCGGCCCTCTCATAAAAAATACAACCGGGACCGTATCATCATTAAAACCTTTATTAGGGCCACCAAATGCTTTCATAAGAGTGTACAATAGAATTTTCTATCGTTTCATCAGCACTATTTCAAAGTAGACGTCTATCGGCAACAATAGAATTTGAAATCCCAAATAGACCACAACCATCTACAACGCAATAAGGATAATGATCTCCAAGTGGTCGATCATATCAACAGGATGTGCTCTTAAAGGGTGATACGGTCAAAATTTGGTCAAGGGAAAACGCGTGTAAATCGGTGAAATCGTTTTTTTTTTAAATCAAATTAAATTTCTTTTTCAAGTTCAATTAGTATAAAATTCAGGAAAAATATTCAGTTAGGCTTCCGTTTTTCCAAATCCGAATTGCCGGGCGTTACGCTTGACCCCTGCCATCAGATTTTGTACAGCCACCTTGTCCACCTTCTTCGCCGCAGAAAGCCAGTTTGCCTTGAACTGCTGCTCGACCTTAGCAGTTTTTTTGGTCTTCTTTAGGTTCCGCTTGACAATAGCCCAGTATTTCTCAATTGGGCGGAGCTCTGGCGTGTTGGGAGGGTTCTTGTCCTTGGGAACCACCTGCACGTTGTTGGCGGCGTACCACTCCATGGCCTTTTTACCGTAATGGCAAGATGCCAAATCCGGCCAAAACAGTACGGAACAACCGTGTTTCTTCAGGAAAGGCAGCAGACGTTTATTCAAACACTCTTTCACGTAAATTTCTTGGTTGACAGTCCCGAAAGCTATGAAAATGCTGCTTTTCAAGCCACAGGTACAGATGGCTTGTCAAACCAGATATTTCTTTGCGAACTTTGACAGTTTCGTGCCCTTTTAAAATATCTGCTACTTTTTCCCTTCCTTTTGCCGTATAAAACTCCTGTACCGGAAGCTGCTTGTAGTCGGCTTTGACGTAGGTTTCGTCGTCCATTACCACGCAGTCAAACTTCGTCAGCATCGTCGTGTACAGCCTCCGGGATCGCGCTTTGGCTGTCGTATTTTGTTTATCATCGCGATTTGGAGTCACTACCTTCTTGTAAGTCGATAGTCTGGCTCGTTTTTTGGCTCGATGCACGGTTGTAGACGATACACCCAGCTTATTTGCGGCATCTCGGAGAGATAGGTTAGGGTTTCGCTTGAAACTACCGGCAACTCTCTTTGTCGTCTCAGCGGCTTCCGGTTTTCTATTTCCCCCCGATCCAGACTTCCTGGCTGTCGACAAACGTTCCCCAAACACTTTAATTACATTTGTAACGGTTGATTTGGCAACTTTTAGCGATTTTGCCAACTTTGCGTGCGAGTAGCTCGGATTTTCGCGATGCGCGAGCAAAATTTTGATACGCTGCTCTTCTTGCTTGGACGGCATTTTGACAACTGAAGAGTGAATTCCAAAATCAAAATAGGAGCAACATTCTACACACACACACCTTCAAAATGAGGGGTGTTCTGGTTTTTTAAATGCAAAATTGAAAGAAATACGTCAAGTTGATATTGACCAAATTTTGACCGTATCGCCCTTTATGGTGCATGCTTACTCCATCATCCCGGAAGGCAAACAGTTCCAGCAGCAAGGTTCGGAAGAAGAAAACGTATAGCACCACATCTAATCTTCCCGACTGACTTAAATTAATTGGCGGATGGCCCTGACATCTCTGGAAGTTCAAACGGCCGTTAGATCCACCTACCGGGAGAGCTAACCAAAACACGTGGTTTCTGAGCGAACCGAAACCTAATAAGAACCCTTTCACACTGCAAGGTATATTATGTGATATAGAGAAAGGCAATATCAAATAATTAAGGTAGTGCGAACATTTAGTGTATGGGAATTAGATTTGGAACGAAACCAATTTCGGCAACTATTTAAACAATCAAGCGATCTGAATTGCACATTGCTGCGCAGTCCTACGTCACCTTTGCGCACAACCCCATTTGGCTGGACCACATTTCAAATGTTTTCATTTAATGTAGAAGAAGAAGTTCGCTATTTACCATGCGGCACCAAGAGTGGACAGTAATGTTTGCTTGAATGAAATATATAAGAAAGTGTTGAAAGTTTCGTCAGTGTACAGTAGGTTGAAAATTGAATAGAAGTATTGAAAATGGAGCGAAGGGCATAGAGGGCAAGAGCGTTACTTTTGCCTAACATCCCACGGCGGAGTAGGTCAAGGCACGGACGAATCCTCTACCTCAACAGGCAAAAGTATCGTGTATGATCACGCTCGTGTACACTCAGTTTTAAAAATAAGCCAAGAAAAATTTTGCTTCCAAAAAACGCCATGTTGAACCTTTTGTAACTTTGTCAATAATCAATATTTTTTGGCTGAAAATTTTACAACACTATAACCAATGTAGACATTATGTGGAAAAAATGTTATGTTGATAGGTTTATAAATTTGAAGTTTTCATAACATATGTGATAAAAATCATGTTTGGATAAACCAATTTAAAAAATCCGCATTTCTGTGAAAAATTTAGATAACACATTTTATATATCACCATCCCCTTTGACGCACCAACATGAGTATGTCCCTTTAACATCCGATATTGACCATGATGAAATATCAGTGCAAAAAAAAGCCGAGGCGGGAAGTGAAGGGGGGCTCCTAATACAAATGAAAAACACATTTCAACCAAACATGAGAATTATCCAGGTTCCTAAAACACAAAACATGCATTTCTCGAGTAAGAGGTTTGAACCCCTGTTTAGTCAAGAAAAAGACTCATTCCGAAAAACAACCATATGCGTGTCTATTAAATTTTCATTCATTTAACGTTTGCAATAAAAAAATGGGCTTTTTTCGGATGGTGATAAAAAAAAAGGTAAGACAGATCAAATCCTCCTAAGTTTTTGCGACAAAATTGTTGGTGTAGATCTTACGCTTCAGGTTGGCCCAGAAATTCTCGATGGGACGCAGCTGGGGGACGTTGGGCGGGTTCGCCGACTGAAGTACCACATCTATAGTCAGCCGCCCCATCTCCTCCAACGATCGCTTCGAGTAGTGGGCGTCTTCGCCCTTATGATATTTCTTGATGAAAGACGCAACTTCCGGTAGGCATTTCTTACTATAAATTTCCCCGTTCACGGCCAGTCCGGAGCGATGGAAGAGCGGCTTTGACATCCCCTTCTCGCCGATTGTCAGCCACAGCAGCACAGCAGAACGTGGTGTGTGAAATGAACTTCACCTCGGAACTCACTTACTTCGTGAGGAAAGTAAAATACAAAGTGCCCTTCCAGTCTTTGCCATTCAGGGTGAGATAGGTCTCGTCGTCCATCACCACCGCCACGTCATGATTCGCCTTGAAAATCTAGTTAACCATCTTATTCAGACGCTGTCATTGCGTCATTGCCTGCAGCTCCAAAACCACACTGAAAAATTATTTTCGTAAATTAGCTTTCACTCGTTTCATAAACATGGATTTTGTACATAGAATCAATGTCTCGTAAATTGTATGAAACATTCGTTTTGCTTGTCATCTAACTAAATGCTGTCATTACACCTTTTTTGTACAATGCACAGAATGAATTTCGTGAAGACCAGCCAATCGCTGCTTCTCTTCGGTCGAACTCATAAATGTTCGGGTTCCTGCTGGGATGATGGGAAGCTTTTATTTATCCCAAAAGAGAAATTAAAGCGCTGTTGAGAGTTAGAACCTGATGCACAATAATCAAGTAATTTCTCACGAATCAACATGGCCTAGTGAGATCAACCACGGACTTAAAAACAGCTCTCCTTGAATATGCAGGATCGAACAACTTCTCGTGGATGCGCCTTTTTTTTTTCAATTACATTTTGAGCCGATAAAGTAGATCTGTCAGTCGTTCATGCAACCACCAGACAAGTTTCTTTTTTATTGGTAACAAATTACTCGTAGCTCTTTGTATTGTTTTCGTAGCATGAACGAATGTTCTTTCTTTGTCAACAAATGCTTACTTCTTGTAACAATTGCGCGCGAGGCATTAATACGAAGGTAGCTTCATAAAAAATACAACAAAGTTTCGTTGCAGAAAACAACAGGGAGATTTGTAAGTTCTTGTTCGATTTCGTTATATATTAATTTTCAGTGCAGTGGACGCGACTTCCGCTTCCTGACATGTATGTTCATGTTCGCCAGGAACTTTTGCACTGTTTGGCCGGTTGAACCGACCCCCCGGCCAAGCGCACACAGCGATGTAGCCACTTTTCCCTCGGTCTTCCTCTTGAGCATCCTTTGGAGCTTCTTGTCGCTCAGGGTCGTCGGCCGTCCGGAACCGGGCTTCCTTTTGATGCTCTGATTGTTGTTTAGAATTGCCAAGATGTTGTAGATGCCGGAACGGGCGTATCCGGCGTCCACAAAGTTTTCGACGCGACGGGTGTCGTTCTTTGAACGCGCACAAGTCTGAACGGAGATGCTTCACTGTTTTTGCCGTCACGGTTAGAGTTCGACTAAAAAAGCTGTCAAATTGTGTCTGCTGACTCATGGGTCACTATAATTGATGCTGCATGGGTAGTTTTGTTAGTGCGGGTTTACCATGAAAAATCGGCAAATTTTGTCCATTTGTTTAAATGCAAATATTAGTTGCTCGCACCGGGTTCATCTAGTCTTTTGATATAAATGACCAGGATAAGTCAAGACCTGAAAAGAAGTCGATTGAATGGAGTGGGGCTGAATCTATAATTCAAACCACCCTTTTCTTTATCCTGTAGCCATTTATCTATATGCATTTACGTAGATTATCAAGCAAGCCTTAACTTGCCTCTTTCTGCCTTAAAACTGATTTCTACAAACTAGATAAGATATTAAATTAAACAAGCCCACAATTCAATTCCACACCAGGCACAATTCTATTTACCTCTGTAATATCAAATGCTGATATGAAATAAATGTAGCATTTCTTAATTACCTGCGGTAATCTCAATTCACACCACAACCAATCCCTAAAGCAAACAGCACCAGCAATGTGTCATTAACGATCGACAAATAACCAACCGTTCGCAATAAAAGCATGCGTAGGCATGAGATTGGCGCTCCATGTTTATCGGATGAGTTACGAGGGGTCAGGATCAATGTGCTCGAATTTTGATTCAGTTAATGAACCATTTGATCAACAATATCAGATAAGAGCAAATTGTTACGTTAAGAGTAGACACCAGCTCCAGTTGAACCGACTCAATCCAGCAAAAAGAAGGGCATGCGATTTTACTGGAACGCATCCGCTGAGGTCGTCAGAAATAATTTGCCTGATTATGGAAGCGGAGTCGGGTTAATCTCATAGGTACCCCGGACGGGAGTGGTTATTTTATTCGCAAAATAAACCCACCTCATTTCGCGTTTGGAACGGGTTTGATCACACGTCGTCGTTGGCGTTAACGCATACATGATGTATTGCCGTTGTTTGCAGAGGGTCTAATAAATCAATTCATGCAGCTGACATCAGGCTGCAAACCTTCGAGCAGCTTTTTTTTCGAAATGGATATACGTATGCTTGCTCTAGGATAGAAAAACGTACGTTGACGAGCGAGTTGGTCGCAACCATTTTCACACTCATTTTTATCCGAGCGCATTAGCATTAGCTAGATCCCTCGATAGCATCCCACGAGTGAACACGGAGTGGTATTTAAATTAGTCGTCTTGGGCTGAATACCCCCACCCATTCTCACCTAGTTCAGCAGGCAGCAGGGTGGCGAAAGGAATGCATGGTTGTGGACACCATTAGCATATGGGTAATAATTTATGCGTGCGAATTTGTTTGATGATTATACGAGCGCGTGCTTCTATGTGGGAAAACGGGTAAAACTGTCACCGGAGGGCAACCCACAGACCAGCGTCGACAATGTGCTAATTAGTCGAGGCATGTCAAGGTAGAGTGCTGCAGTGGGTCTATATGTTACGAGTAGTCAAACAGGTGGATAAGCTAAATTTTTGTTTTTCTATATCACAGGAACGCATGGTACAAATCACCCGGCAAAAGGTCGGCGGACTAGGATTAAGCATAAAGGGCGGTGCCGAACACAAGCTTCCAATACTGATATCCAGGATCTACAAGGATCAGGCTGCCGATGCAACCGGTCAGCTTTTTGTTGGCGATGCTATCATCAAGGTAAGAATATTTTATACAAACGTTTTCTCTACTTTCTGACAGATGCTATAACTCTCGGAACAGTTTCTTGGCCCGAGTTGTGGCTACCGTGTTTTTACTTGTCATCCCGGTTTGACGCCTCCCTGACCTTGTTTAAAACCAGCATGGAAACCTCCGCCTACTTTACCACATCGCGGATCAAAAGTCGACGCTTGAACAGAACAAATACAGATTGTTTTACTTTTGGGTGCATCTGTACTTGGGGTCATTGTCTTGGGTCATCCTGGTTAGCTTAGCTTGACTCACTGCAGATATCAATGGTTGCTACTCCATGATTAATCAGAATCAGTGGAATTGCACAATGAATCAACTGAATGGGGCTGGAAGTAACCGGCCATTCTCACTGTACACGTTTCTGTGACTCAATTTCTTTAAAAATCGATAACGGCGCCGGCCACGTCCTTGCAATCAGGTGGGAATAGGGAAGGAAAATTAGTGTGAACTTTGCTGTTTAGGGACCGTGTTTACCTCTGCATCCCCACAAAGGTCATAGGAAAGAGGTTTTTTTATGTTAGTAGGATAGGGCTCGATGAATCAAGATTCACCTTGATAAGTGGTGTGATCATATAATATAGTTTATATAATTCAGGGGACAAAAAGGATAACAATTACCTGTTTCCCTCCGCGTTTTTTAAGCGCACTTACAACCTTTCAATTGTCTGAAAATCATTTGCGGGGTCCGACTGGTTGGCCTTCGTCTTCTTCCAAGGTATCTCAACTATGCCTATCTAAACTCGCTGTGCTTGCACCATATGACATTGCAGGTGAAGGGAAATAGCATCGTTTTTCGAACTTAACTCCTTTTTCGTTCTCTTCAGAATATCCACCTGTTCCGGCTAATGTGTGATCAAAATTTCCTCCACCGTAGCCATTATTGGCTCAACCGGCTTGCACCTGTCTACCAAACATAACTTTCGACATTGTTCAAGCACTCGGAACAATCTCTTTGGGCAATCCGTATACCCAGTATCCTAGAAAACAACGATGTTCGGCAAAATTCTTCTCATGAACCTGTTCCTCCACGGACTAGTTCCATTACCGACATGGTATTGCTGTAGATACAGTTCAGTTAAGGGTCAAACTTGAATTACTCCGATAATGATTGTTTTATAAAATCGGAAAAAACACAGCGGAATAAAATGAACGCCGAACTTGCTACAAACACCGCCTACTCCTCAAGAAATGCGTAATATATAATAGGAGAAGTTGTTTGAAGATAGCAAAAAATTCAGAGGAAATTGCTGAAATGTCAATAACTGAAGATGTACTAAAATTGTTTACTTCAAAATATGTAAAACATTGTATTCGGGTGATCCATTGTCTTGGGTCATGCTGGTAAATCCAAACTAAAAAAAAACTACAAGTTTTGCAAAACAAAGGTTTAAAAATAATAAAATCACTACCGCAATTATGCTCGAGGATTATATTCTATACTAACTTCATGCACAAAACTTTGCCATTACGAGGGTAATGTGAGTTTCAGTCGTGTATGTTTATTTACGGTATACGCAATACAAGATTTACAAATGAGATCGTGAGCTTTAAGCAGTCTTGGTCAAATGCGCATACCTTTCTATGGTCCTTCAGAATACAATATTACGCTCTGGAAAATCGATTAAAAATCGGAACTTATTTATAATAAGTTTAAAGCATCAATACATATCTAAGATATATTCATTCATTATCCAAATTCGTAGCCAACAAAGTAGTATATGTAATAAAATACATATTTAAAATTATTTTAAGTTAACTTGTGGTGAATATTTGTGACGATTTTCTCTTCTCTCTTCGTTTGAGACCCCTTAACAGGAAGATTTTTCCACTAAAGGGTGTCCACGATGAAATTGCCACACACAAAATTGATTCGCAAAATACGAGTTTTCATCCGATTGCCATCAAATTTTCAGGGATTGAGAAATAACTATTAAACTTCATTTTACCATTTTACTCGTATTTTATTTACAGTCCATACGCAAATGCCCGCACCTTGGCCTTAACCCCGGCCATAAGATTCTGCACAACCTGTGAATCAACCGTTTTTTGCATGTAAACCCATACTTTCTTCAGTTCCTCGACTGTCTTCACTACCTTAGGTCGTTTAAGAAGGTGCTGCTTCATAATCGCCCAGTACTTCTCGATGGGGCGGAGCTCCGGAGTGTTGGGAGGGTTGAACATTTTCGGCACGAAATTGACCTTATTGTCCGCATACCACTTCATCACGTCCTTGGAGTAGTGGCATGAGGCCAAATCCGGCCAGAAGATTGTTGGGACGTTGTGGGCCTTCAGGAGAGGAAGCAGCGGCTTCTGGAGGCACTCTTTTATGTAAACCTGTCCGTTCATCGTGTCCTGGGTCACGAAAGGTGCACTCCGCTTCCCGCACGTGCAGATGGCTTGCCAAACCAGGAATTTCTTCGCAAATTTGGACATCTTCTGAGTGCGGACATGCTCCGGAACGCAGAACTTATTGGCCGTGAAAACCAGGTTGCCGGGGATCTGTTTGAAGTCGGCCTTCACATATGTTTCGTCGTCCATGATGCAGCATTCAACTTTCGTCAGCATGTTGAGGTACAACTTCCTGGCACGGGTTTTGGCGGACTTGTTCTGCTTCTCGTCGCGATTAGGGGCCTTTTGTACCTTGAACGTTCGAAGCCCAGCCTTAGTTTTGGCCTTCTGGACAAAACTTCGGCTTAGGTGCAGCTTCTTAGCCACATTCCGAACGGAGGCGTTCGGATTTCGGTTGAAGGCCCCAACTACGCGGTTGTGATTTTTGGTGTTGTACGGAATACTTTTTCCTTCACTTCTGGGCTTCCGATCGGTGGTCAACCGTTCCTCGAACCGCTTAATCACTCGCGACACCGTGGAATTCGCGAATCCCAACGTTTTAGCGATGGAACGATGCGAGAGATCCTTGTTCTCGTGATGAATGCGCAAGATTTTATCACGCACGAGCTGTTCTTTCGACTCCATTTCCGCGAGTTTTGATCACAGGACTTTAAAACTTGCAGGATGTAAATATTGTACTATGAACTAAATCCACCCAAATTTTAATTAAATTCTACCCAACGGTTAAAAAGTTAGAGCAATTTCATAGTGTGGCAATTTCATCGTGGACACCCTTTACGTATCCCTTGTTAGTTAGTTCGTATTAGATTTGATTAAATTACTTCTCGCATCAAAAACGGATTCGTTAACATGTTTATATTCAATAATTGTTATGTTTATATTCTCCGTACGTGGAGTAACGATAATGATGTAGAAGGAGATGTTCGCTTCTTATCATGAGGCCCCAAGAGTGGAAAGTTATGTTTTACTAGAAATGAAAGGTTGTGAACGTTGAATAGAAGTATTGAAAATTGAGCGAAGCGCTTGCCTGTGGCAAATGCAATCATACCCTATGCCCAGGGAAACGGGAAATTTCCCAAACGAAAAATTCCTAGACCAGACCGGGAATCGAACCCAGCCACCTCCAGCCTGGTGCTGCTTTGTAGTGGCGTCTTCACCGACTGGGCTAAGGGAGGACCCGACTAATTCTGATTTTTATGATGCACGAGCAGAGTTTTGATGAAACTCGCAGTTTTGATGAAACTTGTTGAACGCCATCACGATAATTGAAGAGCAAATGTCAAAAAAGAAGCATGATTTGACAATTTTAGCACACACCTACACAGAAAAAAATAATTAATTTTAAGAAGCGCGTAAAATTTCCCCTCGTTTAATGCCAAGCCATAGAAGGCGTTAACAACGAAATTGTATGCCATCTTTCTTGCGCCGTTGAACAGTTTTTGCAATCTTTTATGCAAGATGCTAGATTCAGGCGTTATCAGGCTAAAATTTACATGAAATATTCCATTATTTTCAGCGAAATCTAGCATTCACTTTATGAGCATTAGATAAAGCTGAAATTTCAATGTTTCTTTTTATCTGTGTACTTAATAAATATTGCTCAGGTTTTTCCAATGCATTTCATTTAAAATACGTTGAGTTTTAGTCCACCAAATTTTGATCGTAACACCCTTAAACAAGGTTACTGATGCTCACCTCGTACACTCGATTTCGTCCATCTACTTCGAACATCTTTTTTTTTACTTCGGACACATTCGCAAGAGGAAATCAAAGCATTAAATCTCGAATGAACCAACGCGTTTTCTGAAGCGTCACAACAAGTTGTAACTACTTGTTCATGCCGAAATTCAGTCGTACACACTTAGAAACTTTTACAGTATTCGGTAATTTTTTACCGAGCTTTCAACAGCTGAACGCGAGCGAGCAACAATGGGAACAAAGGAAAACGCTACCGACGTTGAAACAGACAATCGTCACTATGAGTGCTTGGCAGATCATGAGTTACCAGGAGGGAGTAGAAGTTCGTCGGTTTGACGGAAGATAGAGTCTGATGGGTGTATTCGGTGAAGTTGGACGTACGAATCCGTGATAAATACCACGTGGTTGCTAATTTGATAACCGAACCGGTCATTTTTAATTCACCTCAGCCACCATTCCGGTGCCACTCTAGCCGCCATGCCGGACACCAAGACAGTATTCAAGGCCTCTTTTGTTCCTGAGTCTCGGGGTGTTGTGGTGTGGGAGACTTTTCGGATGTGGAAGTCCTTGTTACGGATTTTTTACCTTGTTTATTATCGGAAACGGAAAGCAAAGGTCGTGTGGAGCAACGCGGTGATGGTTGCTTAACATGGCGACTTGTGCAACTTGAAGAAAACGTTTGCATTAAAAGAGATGCAGTTTTTTCGGATGGTGATAAAAAAAAGCTAAGACAGATAATTGCTTTTGATAAATTTCACATGGCAGGTAACTATTTAAGCTCACTTGCAAAAATATTCTACGCCATTGCGAGCAATGTTCCGGCAGTTAATCGGAACATTCGCCATGGCGGACGAAATCATGCGTGTAAGCATGTTTTTAAGTTCTTTCTTCGATTTATTTATCAATTCCTCCTCAGTTTTCGCAAAATTGTTGGAGTAGATCTTATGCTTCAGGTTGGCCCAGAAATTCTCGATAGGACGCAGCTGGGGAACGTTGAGCGGGTTTGCCGACTTGGGTACCACATCGATATTCAGTCGCTCTATCTCCTCCAACGATCGCTTCGAGTAGTAGGTTGACGCCAGATCCGGCCAGAACACCGCGTCTTCGCCTTTGTGGTATTTCTTGATGAACGACGCAACATCCGGCAGACATTTCGTACTATAAATTTTCCCGTTCACGGCCAGTCCAGAGCGAAAGAAGAGCGGCTTTGACATGCCCTCTTGCTGATTGTCAGCCACAGCAGAACCTTCTTGGGGAACTTGGTGTGTGCAATGAACTTCACCTCGGAGTTAACTTCTTTCGTGGGGAAGTAAAATACGAAGTGCCCTGCCAGTCGACGATGGCAACGTCGCGATTCGCCGGGAAAATCAAGTTGACCATCTTATTCAGTCGCTGCCGCTGTGTCATTGCATGCAACTCCGAAACTAGTGGACGCGACTTCCGCTTCCTGACATGTTTGTTCATGTTCACCAGGTACTTTTTCACTGATTGGACGGACGTATCCGGCGTCCACAAAGTGCCGTTTTATGAATGCGCACACTTCTAAACGGAATTGCTTCACTGTTTTTGCCATCACGGTTAGAGTTCAACTGATAGAGCTGTCAAATTTTTTTTGCTGATTCATGGGTTACTATGATTGATGCTGCATGAGTAGTTTTGGCAGTGCGATGAAGGTAGACCCATGATAAATCAGCAATTTTTGTCCATTTTTTTTAAATGTAAACGTTAGCTGAATTGTGCTTGCGTTACGGCTCAATCGGGAGCCGACAGGCCGGCTTGAGTGACGGCCGGAGTAATGGCTTAGAGACGTAGAGGCAGCAATGGCGTCTGGAACGGCGTCTAATGTGACACCGGGTGTAAATCTGGGGTGACGCCTCGACTATAAAACCAGTGGCTGCCGATGTTTCGGCCAGAGTGATGGCTGGAATGGCGGCCGGAGAAGTTGCCGGAATGACACTGAGAAAGGCGGGTGACTTGGCGCTCGGGTGACGGCTGTAGTGCTAATTGCCTTGGCATCCGCAGTGGCGGCTAGAGTGGCACCGGAATGGTGGCTGAGATGACTCAAAAATGACCGGTTCGGCTATCGAATTGGCGACTGGACTCGCAATGGCGGTAATTTAAATCTGTTTTTTTTTCACGTAGTATTTATTCCGGATTCCCATGTCCAACTTCGCCGAATACACCCAACATACACATCTTCCGTCCGATCAACGAACTTGTTCTCTCTCTCTTGGTAACTCATTACCTTGTTAACCGTTCTGGTAGTGATGAAGCTTTAGCTTGCTCGATCACAGCTGCATATTGCCTGCCAAACAAAATATTTTTTGGGAAACTTGGCCTTTTTCTTTATTCTGAATTGCTCCTGTACGCCGTTCCGTTGCATGGCAGTATAATAAGACATTCCGGGAAGCTGCTTAAAGTATTCCAGCACATAAGTTTCATCGTCCATTATCACGCCGGAAAACATCATCAAAAATTCGCAATACAACTTGCGAGCCCGAGTTTTAACCGTCACATTCTGTTTATCATTACGATTTGGTTCAATTTTCACCTTGAATGACTTCATAGCTTGCAGGTGCTTGGAAGTATGCACGAAAGTTGGGGACATTTTTATTTTTCTAGCCACAGTACTTACCGAAAGATCTGGTCTCTTCTGCAATATTTGCTTCACCTACGGGTTCTTCTTGTGGTTCCTGAGATCCGTTTTCGTTCCACTCCCAGCCTTCCTGGCTGTTGTAAAATGTGTATCAAAAGATTTACTGATTGCGACCGCACACAATTGCTTTACGCACTTGCTCTTCTTTCGACGTCATCTTCGATCTTAATGCTAGTAATATCACCAAAAATTGCTTTTACACAATGAACAGACATACGTTCATCAGACAGCGAAATATTTCAAGCGTTGATGAAGTATTTCCAGAGATATACGTATTTATGGGGTGTCCAGATTTTGTTGCGAACAAGCCTTATTGCTGACAGATCAGCTAGTTATTTGATCATACCAAAACTAACTTAACCCATTTTCACCGTTTTCCACAAAACGTTTTTTTTTCGACGATATCGTATCAAAATATATGTCTTGTGGATGCATTAATGAAATTTAGCATTTTTAGAGGTTTTTTTTTTGACGCTTAGGAACACCGTGAGAGCATGTTGCGTATACGCAACACTGGCGCATTGCTCGACAAATAGAATACAACATACACTTTAAGCTCAAATGGTACACACTCAGCCACACCTTAATGGATGGTTAACTAGCTACAAATAATATTTGGCCTTTTGTGAACATATTCCCATTGTGAAACGACAAAAAATATAACCAGTAACTTCTAGTTTATGATTGAAATTGTGTCCATAAGACATGTACCAACTCATAAAATGCAATTTGTGAGTTTTTTTTTCTATTGGTGTGTGTGAACATAGTCAGTAAGATAGCCAAAGGATATACCTTTCAAACAAACTAATTTGTTTTGATCGTATTCAACGTACATGCATACACGAATTTTTCAATACCACTGTTGCGTATACGCAACAGCGGACGGAAATGGGTTAAGGGCCCATTAAATAATGTCCTGGGCTTGCCAGGACAGTCGAATGAATTTCCAACCAGAATGTCAAATGTATCGGTAATTGAACTCTTGACCTACAGATGGGAAAACCTTACTACGCAACGGAATAACAGGTAATACCATTTAAAAGCAAATTTAGAGCAAAAGCAGTGATCAAATTTTTAGTTTGTAGGTCACAAGTGCAAATATAATCAAATAATGTTTTTAAAAGTTTCGCAGAGTTCTAAGAGTATATCACGAATTGATCGTTTTAACAGTTTTCCAGGCCCCTTGATTTTCCAGCTGGTGTACATCTGGAAGTTTGATTTGATCAGAAGGTGGCTATTTACTGAATTACTTTAATGAAGACATCTGAACGTAAAACTCCAAAAATTTTGCCCCAAAATTACTGAAATTCCAAATGTTCCTAATTAAGCATACTATAAGAATCAAAACTTCATTTTCAATACAAGAAACACTTAACAACGCAACTAGAACTGTGCTGTACAAACTCTGATTTTTTACAGAAATCTGTAATATTTTACCGAATTCTCAACAGCTGATCGTTCGGTAATCAGATTTAATGGAAAATTTTCACAGATAACGTAAAATTTCACCGAAATCCGTTAAATCGGATTACCAAACATTCAGCTGTTGAGAATTCCGTAAAGTATACAAAAAACACAAATATACAAAAATATACGTAAAACAGATTTCTTTAAAAAAAACATCTAAGTGTGTATAAGGACGCTCATTGCATTGGTGCGCATATTTGCAATTGTCACCATGGTACGTATCGCTTCGATTGCTTCGCTTCACTCACATTGCTTTGATCGCATCGTTTTGCATCATTCATTTGCATCGTTGCCAATGGGAATCATCTGTGAAGCGAAATGCTGTCGAATACATTGGAATCGCTCTCATGCGAGTGAGGAATCGCAGGAGAGAAAGGGAAAACATAAAGTACAGCAAGTCATTCTCTGTAGCATATTTGAACACAATTAGTTCATTAGACATAAACTTTACGCTTTTTTAAGACGGTTATCGATACAATTCGAAGAAGATGCCACAGAAGATTTCTTGATTTGATTAAGTCAATAACTTAATGGCGCATTGAAGAAAGCTAGGAATTTAAATCTTGGTTGATGGCAAACATTATGAACAAACAACGGCTTGCCGCTGCTTGCTGATGTTTGTTTAGTTACTGCTACTTTCATACACTAATATTATGAAATATTTATTTACCTAAAGAAATATTATTCCAACCGTTCAAACACATTTCAAATGCTGAAACGATAGTCACTTTTAATTCATTCTTCTCGATAGGCCAAATTGTGCCAATTGACAATTGTAGGCGAAAAACATACAGAAAAACTCCCTCAAACTGCTCCTAATTAACTGGAATCTAGGTTGCATTCATTTCCAATTACCCACCCAGACAAGTAATCCCAACTGGTTCATCTAACCTGCCTCGATTTCAATTAATCAAAACCTCATTTCGCATCATTCTGCTCTACGAGCTCAATATCCACAGTGAACAAGAGTCATGCTGACTGACAGTTTTTTTTTCTTTTCATTTGACCGGCTCCAACCCGCCTAACGTAGTGCAAAAAAATTATCTTCTACTCTGCACTGCTCCCGATGTGCACACTTGTCTTTTTCGCACACATTCATTCGCTGATTCAACAAAATAGAACCTACTTCATGGAGGAAAATGAAACCTCTGAATTTTTACTCCGTCCAACCCACTTCAATCCCTCTTGGATATGGATGTTCTGGTACAAGGATGCTTCATTTTTCCCACTAAGCCAGTGTGGGGATGAAGGTGGTTTTAGTGATATGGTGAAATTACATGTGCCACACCATTTGTTAACTTAATTAAATCCACTCGTAGTAAAAGACCAACATATTCAATCACAAGAAACCTGCCTGTAGGGTGGAAGGACATCAAAAACAAAAAGGGATCATGGGAAGCTCATCTCGTATTCTGGAACAGCCACTTTTCAAATCTATACAAATAACATGAAACCTCCCAAAAACACACACGCACATGCCCTGGTTAATCGTTGTACAAAAACGACTCTTGGCCATGTTTCACAAAATGAACGAAGGTAAGCACTTATGTGCCCTTCATTCTGCGGTAGGATAGAACAGAATTAAAGTGGATTACATCCCTAAGGTTGCTTTCAAATTGGTGCACATCGGAAGGAATGTGTGCATCCTCACTCATTACAGAACTCTCCAGCGTAGTTTAGATGAATGCCTGACCTCGTTACTGGATATCACAGTTTTACAAAAAACGAGACCACATGGTACACACATATGAGTTCAAATCGATTGACGACTAGTAAATATGCAATTTAATCCTTCCAGCACTCAGTTTGGGAATTGGCATGCAACCCATCAAAGAAAGCTGTGTTTCATGGAGCTGTTTTCCTGTGAAATTGTCTGAGGAATGCACATTTCACCCAAATTCCCCATTTACTTTGCTGCACTTGTTTGCCTTCTCTAAATGCCCGGATGTCTCCCGGTTTCCTCGGTGAAAATATTTATATTTTCCCGGAACAAAAATTAACATAACTTTTCAGGAGGCTTGTAATGTTGCGGGATATCAGATCTACCACCGAACCCTAGTCCGAATAGGGAAAACATTGTTTTTTGTAGTCAAAGGATATATCCTAGTCCAAATTATGTATACAATTGTATAAAATTGAATACATTTTAATAACCTAAATATAACTAGAAATTAGAAGAAGAATTAGTATCTTCCATTTAATTCCAACTACCTTTGCTTATCTTCGACATAAGTCATGTCGAAGATAAGCAAAGGTAGTTGGAATTAAATGGAAGATACTAATTCTTCTTCTAATTTCTAGTTACAGGTATTCCACTAAACAGCTCAAACTCTCTAGGAACCTAAATATATCAAACACATTCAGTTTTCCCATTATGATTCCATTCCATTCAAATTCGTACAATTTAGTTGAAATTGGTTAAAAAATCACTCCAGATGATTATGTGCAATATTAACTTAACCATATCAAATAAGGTGGCTCTCTTAACTTCGGTGTCGACCCAACAACATTTCAACTCAATGAAAGTTGTCACATAATAAAAGCGTGTAGGTAGAACTCTTTTAACATTTTTTAAGTACACGCTCAAAACACCCTCTCTTCTATTTGTATTGCTATTAATTTTTTCTCACCGAAAAGTTACTTAATTCTCGTTAGAAGTAGATCACCTCAATTTTTCAGTAGATCCACTTTTTACGAAAATTGAGTAACATATCAGTGTGAGTAAAAGAGAAAGAAATAAAATTCTACCCAGTCACTGAGTAGAATGAAACGAGAGTTTAGAACTCTTTAAGCACTCTCAAGTATTTTAAATACATTTGAGTACTTTTAAACCTTATTTAATAGCTTTACTTACTACTTTAAGTCCTCAAAAATACTTTTGAATATTTGAACTTCTCTAAAATGTCTAAAGTACTCTGTAAGTAGAGTGAGATCCGATAGTAAAGAGTGTTCCGATCAAAATTTGGAAACCAGTAACAGAGGATCAAAGTTTTTATTAATAAGTCCAACTATCTTTTTTTTCAAGTTCAGGTAATACAGAATACAGGAGAAATATTCAGCTAGGCTTTCTTTTTACCGAATGCGAATTGCCGGGTCTTTCGTTTAACACCTGCCATAAGATTTTGTACAGTCTCCTTGTCCACTTTATTCGCCGCAGAACGCCAGTTTGCTTTGAACTGTTTCTCGCTCACAACAGCTCTTTGAGTCGTCTTAAGGTACCGCTTGACGATAGCCCATCTGAACGTTGTTGGCAGCATTCCACTCCATGGCCTTTTTTTCGTAATGGCAAGGTGCCAAATCCGGCCAAAATAGAACGGAACAATTGTATCGCTTCAGCAATGGCAGACGTTTTTGTAGGCACTCGCTCTGATAAATTTCCTGGTTGACGATTCCGGTCGCAATGTAAACGTTACTTTTCAAGGCACAGGTACAGATAGCTTGCCACACCATCTTCGCGAACTTTGTCAGTTTAATTTGTTTGAAAAAATCTGCCACCTTTCCCGTCCGGTTGCCGTATAAAATGCCTGTCCAGGAAGCTGTTTAAAGGAAGCTGTATCACGCGATCAAACTTCGTCAGCATAGTCGTGTACAACTTTCGCGATCGTGCTTTAGCCGACGTATTTTGTTTATCGTCGTGAATTGAAGTCACCACTTTCTTGTAAGTCGACAGCCCAGCTCGTTTTTTAGCTCTATCTACGGTTGAAGGCGCCACTCCCAGCTTCTTTGCGACATCTCGGACGGAGAGGTTGGGGTTCCACTCGAAACAGCGGGCAACTCTACTCTGTTGTCGTCGCTGTGGCCTCCGGCTTTCGATTTCCCCCGATTCAGGTTTCCTGGCTCTCGACAAACGATCATTGAACACTTTCAATACCTTGGTAACAGTTGATTCAACCACTTTCAACAATTTCGCCATTTCGATGCGTTGCTCTCTTCCATCGACGACATTTTGATAACTGAAGTGCTAATCTCAAAATCAAAATAGAGGCATGATGCTACACGCACACATCTTCAAAATGAGGGGTGTGCGAAATTGGTTAATGCGCGATGAAAGGAAATGAATCAAGATTAAGTCGACCAAATTTTGATCGAAACACCCTTTATTTTCAATATTACACACTCGATAGAGTGCTCTGCGTGCTCCTTTTACAACACTAAAATCAGTCAGTCTTGTGACCAGCTGTCATAAAAAATGTTTAAACTTTACATGATCATCAACATTCAGCATCCAAGGTGGCAAGAAAAAAGCACACAGTAAAATAAACAATACTTGGCCTATAATGACGCTAAGAAATTATGACCTGAAGCTGTTTGGAATCCATCCGTGAACATTGTCATTACGTACACAGGAAAAAATCATGACGTTAAAACTACCATTTCACCCAACTATGCCTAACTTTAAAACTACCATGAAATTTTAGTCAAATTTACTATGTTTATGATAAAACCAACATCATACAAAGACATACCAAGCTGACCGTTTTACGAACTGTCAAATACTTTAATCCAGTACCGAAAAACACGTACTAGACTAAAGGAGTACAACCAACAATCAATATGCAACTAGCGATTTGAAATTGGTTCACTGTTGTAGAACCCCTTGGTCCGAAGTACACCTTGAAGCCAGCACCTTGTTATACATATTTGCGCCTTTGTTTTGATTTGCTGTGTTATTGTGACAGAATATTTGAGAGTGTGTTCGTGTTTAGTTCATTATTAGGGGCGCATTATTGAGCTTGGAACCGAGCTTGGGACCCATGTGCTAGTACTGACTGAGCCAAGAAAAAACATTTATTTGTATGGAACCTACTGGTGTTAGAGTTAGTCTATGGTAAAACCTTCAACGTTTGTAATATATTTGACAGACTTTATATTGATATCAACTGCAACATGGTTGATCTAATCGCAGGCATGCACTATGGTACGAATGGACAAATTTCGCGACAAAAATCGATCACTCGAAAACCATTTACTTCAGACAGATGATGTCTTGGGGAGATTTAATTTAAAAAATAAGATCTATCTTTTGGTTTGAGCGAAGACTAGGGTGGTCCTTTTATGTTCTTAATAAAATTTTCAACTTTTTATTCTTATGATTTAAAGGATTTTTTGCTTCTTCAGAATTGTAGATATTTTAATTTAATGAAACTTTGCTGAAAAAAATTTACTTCTATTTCAGTTACGTATTGTTTTTTTTACAGTTCTTCTAACTTTCCCACCCTAAAGACTTAAAAAAAAGTTTTTTGCTGTAACTTTTTTATTTCAATTTGAATTTGAAAACTTTGCAGAGATGATTTTTAGGGTATAAAATGACGCACATTTTGAAGATACAAGATAGTTGCTAGTTATTGGATTAAAATAGTTGTAGGTTTCAAGTGTAAAAAAATACGTTTTTGCAAGATATCTTATTCCCTTATTTGCAAATATTTGCAAACACAGAGTACGTAAAATAAAAGTACAAACTTCCATCTACAAGATCTATGTAAAATTGTTTGTCCCCCTTTGTCCCCTTTAGGAAAAAAAAACTCGTATTAAAATACGTAGTTTTGCATTTTTTTATCCATCATTTTCGATCAGCAGCATCAACAATTATCATCAACGAGCGTTACAACGCTAGTTTTTTATATGAAAATGTTTATATTTTTATATTAATATTTATATTAACATTTATATCACAGACAAACAGACATAATATATCGAACATTTGGCACTATAAATCATCGTCACTAACACAAATGCGCCTTCTGTTGAGCACACTGTGATGAATGATTAAGCTGAATAGATGGCGGTAGTGTGTTAACGTTAAACGTAAGAAAATCGAGTAAACGCGCTATCTGTGGCAATAATACCAACTAAGAAACATTTGAATTGGCCGTTTAGTGCATAATCGATGAAAGAAACTGCAAGTGTTATGTCTATTTGTCTGTGTTGACATATTCACATTTGTTTACTTACATTTATTTATTTACATTAATATTTTCATCTTGATATATTCACATTCAGCAATTTGCATGTGTTTATTCACATATGTTAATATGCTAATGTAAATATATAAATGTTAATATGCATACGTAAATATATAAATGTAAATGTATTCTGGTAAGTATATACATGTAAATAGAAAAATGTACATATAATGATGTATATGTATGTAATGTAAGGTCTCGATTGTAAATATAGCAATAAGAAAAAAGTCTAAACGCTATTGTCAATCTAATCTAATCTCAAACTGATGCAGCCAATTCCTGAAAGCTTCCTAGAAAATGACAACTTCTTGAATCCAACATTTTTCCTGTCACTGGATAGGCAAGCTGCGTAGCATGTGCCGCAGAGAGGATTCCAAGAAATATATGGATTCCAGAAAGCGTGCCTGAAATCGCAGTAGCACTTCGAATCAAGGGAAGGAAGAAATGTGGACCTCTTATACCAAACGCTTCCATATAGAGTTAAGTATTGTGATCATTTGAATTTTATCGTTGGGAGCATAGATGCTAGAAAGATAAGTTTATGCTCCTGTTGCCTATGGATGTACTTATGACATTTGAACCAAAAGTCTGGCAATAATTTGCCAAGGTTATAGCACCTTATCTCGTTCACTGAAATTGAGATTGAAATTTAAAATTTACAGAATAATGCATTTAGTTGTATATAAACCATAAAAAGAACCATCCACGCTAATCCATCCAAAACTACGATTGAAGGACCGGTAAAAATAAGTCCATAAATGCACTTCGTGCCTTCTGGCAACTGTACGCTTTTATTGAGGAAGATTTGATGAGCTGCTTTCTCTAAGAAAAAATCCTAAACTCTATGTTGCCAGAAACGGAACGAGAGTGGCAATGATGCTTGAAACTAACCAGCTCTCTTTCCGCCAAGCAGACTATCACCTAGGTTCGCACATGCAACCTAAATTACGTGATATAGAGTAAACAATGGTTTCAGATGTCAACTCACTTAAACTTGTATTCGGTGCATATGAAAGTTTGGTATGTGAAATCTTTGAAGTATCATAAATTTGTGGCTTTAAAACTTCAAACTGATGATGATCCCGGCTATTTTTATATTCCAGCAACCTTCAACTTAAGTGTTAATTATGTCTAATTTTAGGTTGGAACTAAGGTTCTGGAATTTAAGGTTTGAACCAAATCTGAAAATAATATGGAAATGCAATAAATAAAATTTACCAATGACGAAACTCTTAGTTTTAGCATTTTCCAACGGACGGTAACCTCCTCTACAATAGTAAAGCAGATTTTCAGTTTGTGAAAAATCATGAATTCATCGAATACTCATGAACTATTAATTCATTGGCAAGGTGAGTTAGACCAGCTGGTGCGCAAAAATCATTCGGTTTCTCTGGTTCAAACATTATAGTGATAATTGGTTGTTCTCTTAAAGTCGAACAAATACGACAAGTCAGATTGAAACTACCAAGCCCATATATTTCGACTTGGGTAGCCACCTACATGTGACTGAGGTCATCGCTCGCCCAGTCTACTAATTGGAGCACTTTTTAATGGAGGAAAACATATCATATCATATTTAATAAAAGATTTAAATTCGTGTCATGTAAATCAATAAATGACTGAACTTCATGTGCAAGCGAATGTAAATCCAAAAATAATGGTTGTCACACATTTCTGCTTTAAGTATCATTGAATGTCCCGACCATCTACAACTATTTAGCAATCCATGGAAATCGACACTCATTATTTAGGCTTCCGAACAAAAACACAACAAACTCACGAGAAACCCACCAAAGGTCGTTAGAATAGAAAATTTTCCCTATTGCACAATTTAAATTCGTATCCTTTCTCTCGGGGTTTTTATGCAAAGGACTTCTAGCATGGACACGGAAGACATAAAAGATACAGTTGCCATTCGAAGGAGGGAATCCGTGTATGAGATTAACTTTTTAGTTAGCTAACTAAGGTTCGTAATTGCGCAGTGAAAAGAAAAGTCCTGTTCAAATGGAAGCCCCTCCAGGGCACAAGCAAAATGATTTTCTAGGTTGTTGATTCTGGTTGGGAGGAGCATCCCCTCATCAAAATAGGTCACCTCGACAAACAGAAGAATCCGCCGGATGTATGCTTGCTGGAGCCACTTTTATGAATATTTGAAGTATTTTAATAATTAAATATCCCTTCTTAGTAAAACTACCCTAAACAAAGCAGTCATAAGTACCTTACGAGGTTCACAACAATGGATAATCAGTTTTGCATTTTTCGTCTTCTCTGTCCACGCCAAGTTGTAACATTGTTGTTTTTCTTTTCAATTCCTAGGTCAACGGTGAATACATCACAGCATGCCCACATGATGATGCGGTTAACATTCTCCGGAACGCTGGTGATATCGTAGTCCTAACAGTCAAACATTACCGAGCGGCAACGCCATTCCTGCAGAAGCAACGTAAGTATACCCGTTTCATCTAGAAAAAAAATGTCGACGAATCAAGCCTTTTTCCTACTAGTTAGGAAAATTATACAAAGAAAGCTTGAGTTTAATCCCCAAGAAAGCAGCCTCGAAAAAAAGGGATAAACAAAAACTGTCATACCATATCAACCACATCTGAGTCGAGCAACAACATTCCAGTAAATCCCCAAATTCCCCAATCCATCTTGTCATCGTCCTACGGATAACAGCCATTCAACCAACCGCAGCCGAACCAGCTGCCATATTTCCATACCGCAGGATTTATTTTATGACACGTTTTTCTTGTTTCTTGTTTCATTTTCATTTTCCGCAATTCTTTTGACATCGTGCACCACCACCACCTGGCTCAATACGGTTCGCCATTTCATCAACATGAACGCGTTCCCGCGGTTCGGTTCCGGATAATTTCATCATTGTTGTTTGCATTATATCCTCTACCCGGACTTTTGGGATGGTCAACATCATCGTCACCTTCCTCACCGATGACAACAATTGATGTGGAAACTCGCGAACCACAGTGAGTAGAGAGACTCCCGAATCGGACAATGATGCAACATGCGCCGAGCTGAAAGCGGACGAAGTTTGGAAATCGGCAAACAACAGCAGACCAGTTTCCATCAGCTCCGAGCCGGAAAATCGATGGATTGATTTAGTGTCGGGTGAGTGGAGAAATGTTTCATTTTTGAGGTTTTGATGTTCTCTATCGTGCTTCCTGCTGCTAGACACCTGGTCACGGGTGGAAGGATTGCTCTCGGTTCACCGAAACCGGTTCGGAAGGTTTATCTATTCAGAACGGGAGAGCTGCAGGGTTCTAGCAGCCGTCTGGGACTTCCATATGAAAGTTTTCCAAAGCGTGGCTGAAAAGTGTTGCTTCACATGGTCTCTCGACCCAAATTGTGTCTTAGTATGCTGTGGAATCCACGGTGTGAAAATTTTGACATTTTAACGTGCAATAAGCTGTTAATATTTTTCCACATGATTATTTCAGTCTGGACAGATTTAAGATTGACTATAAAAATAACAGAATTTTGTTGTGTCATTTTGTAATTTATCATTTTATTTATGTCATTTTATTTTTTAATCTCGACTTTTATGGAAACATTATTTAAATAAACATTATCCAGATGCCGTGGAAACATCGTAGTTACAGGTCTGGTAGTGGGTTATTCACGTGTCTGTCAAAGAATATGGCAAATGGAGACACATATGTTAGATTTAAGACAGATCTGTTTAAACATATTTTTGGACAGAAATGTTAGATTTTTAAGCAAACATTTTTTTTAGATAAACATGACATATCGGAACAAACAACACCTGAACATTGTTGAAATTTACATCTCAATAGAAAAGCCAATTTGAAAAATTGTCGTAGAAATTACTAAGGCCATAGCGATTGTACTGTCACAACGCCTTCCATCAATTGGAAAAACTTTCTTTCAAGTTGCTCAAAACCATTTTTCGGTGTGCAATCTGCTTCCGATCCGACTTTACTTTGCCTCATATTATTAATTTTCTTCGTCACTTGCTGAACGGCCATGTCTTTTTCTGCTTCGCTGACAGCGTTTGAGATTTTTTCCAGCAGATTTTTCCAAAGGATGCCAGAATACACACAAACTTCGCATCATAAGTAGTTTTTTTGCCGGTAGTTTCGCTACCCGATTCTGATTTCCATTTTTACTATCTTCACCTGAAAAAAAAGAAGAAATCAGTATATGGTTATCATATTAGTAATATTAGTAAATAGAATAGACTTACTGTGATTCTGTTCATTCTTCAGATACTCCCCATTGAAGGAATCGTCAGACATTTTCCAGTGTTGATATTTCTGACAATTTGTTTGTTTACCACACGCAGGAAAAATACCTTCATAAGTTAAATATTCCAGATAAACTGAAACATGAACTTAGTTTATTCTGTCCGCACACATAAACTTGCTTTATTTCCAACATATTCTATGTTTAAAACCAAGTGACATCGATGTTTGAAACAAAACTCTTTTATGTTTATTTTAAACATATCAATGATAACAATAAACGTACAAATTTTTGTTTATCAACTAGAAATGAGAAGAAAAATTAGTATTTTCCATTTAATTCCAACTACCTTTGCATATCTTGACAAATACGCGTATTTCGTCTACAATGTGCAGACTTCTTCAGTGTCTCGTACTAATAACTCGACTAGGAAATGATTATTGTTTTTTAATAATACTTGAATTTTACTGGTTGCGCTCTAAATTTATTTTATTTATTCGATGAATCTGGGTTATTTTGATTTTGGCATTAATGCCAACAGTTTCCAAGAATCGGGCAAATAACCTACCGATTATTGTGACGATTGGCTCATGTTGCGATCGTCGAAAGCTTTCCTCGCCCTCACATTCTGCAGAGGGAAGTACACGTTCAAATTCGCCTACCCAATGAATGTATTGCTGAATTTAACATGCTTCGAATTTGATTCAAACATTTTTATTTTTGTTCAGAGCATGCTTTCTATTTACTTTTAATAATTTTTCTGTTTCAAGTTAATTTAAATGTACAAAATTTAAATCCGTGCAACAATGTTTTTTCTACGGCATCAATTACAACAATAAATTAATCGAGTATGCAAATTTTAACGTGAACTTCCCTCTCCACATGAGCCAATCATCAAATTAATCGGTAAATTATTTGCTCGGTTCTTGGAACCAGTTGACGTTCAAGTCACAACCAGAATTTAAGTATCCCAGATGCATAGAATAAATCAAATATATTAAGAAATTTAGAACGCAACCAGAATAATCCAAATATTTTTTAAAAACAATAATAATATATTCCTGTTTCATAAATTTGTACGTTTATTCTTATCATTAATATATTTAAAATAAACATAACATAACAAGAAATTAGAAGAAAAACAAGTATTTCTCCATTTAATTCCAACTACCTTTGCTTATCTTGACAGACACGCGTATTTCGTCTATAATGTGCAGATTTCTTCAGTGTCTCGTACTAATAACTCGACTAAGTCGACTAAGTCGAGTTATTAGTACGAGACACTGAAGAAGTCTGCACATTGTAGACGAAATACGCGTATCTGTCAAGATAAGCAACTTAGTTGGAATTAAATGGAAAATACTAATTTTTCTTCTCATTGCTAGTTACAGGTAAACAGCACTAAACAGCTCAAACCCTCTAGGATTCAAACATAACATGATTATTATTTCAAACATCGACGATACTGGGTTTTAAACATTAAATATGTTTGAAATAAAGCAAGTTTATGTTTGCGGCCAGAATAAACTAAATTTATGTTTGGATTAACCTGGAATACGTTTGTTATAACGGTATTTTTTTTTTTCTGCGTGTACCAAACAAACACAAGAAAAAAAAATGTTGACAAAGAAAACCAACCCCCGAGCACCTTGACAGATGAGCTTAGTTTCACGTACCCATCTACAAATTGTAGATGGCTCTACCGTGCATAAACAACAGGGCCATCCATTCTTGATACTACCTCTTTTTAACTTTGGAATACGTGTTTTCGTTTCTTTTTGTGTGGATGTTCAAAACAGTGCAAGAACAAATTTTTAATAAGGCGTAATGTTTATGTGGCTTTCTTACCATTCATTTGCTTTCAATTATATCAAATGTAAATCATCATTCACGCAAAAAAATACGTAGTTATACCAATTCAAACTAAGAATCAATTCAACTAAAATTTTGGTTTATATATGGACCAATAAAACTAACGAACTAATTCAACAAAACCTTTGAGTTGAAATAAAACTTCAAGCTTTATAGAATTGAACATCGTGTTTTGTTGCTCAAAACTAAATGTTTTCTTATACCAACTAAACGCTACGAACTAATACAACAAAACCATTAAATTGAAATAATGCTTCATGGTTTATTGTACTGAAAGACGTGTTTATTTGTTCAAATTATTTATGTATGCTCACATTTTGGCAAGAAATCGTGCCCACTATGGACTCCCGAAGTCACTCCGGTCAAGTAAAAATCGTCGCGGCGCGAAGTTAACAAGACAAGACGCTGATTAGACATGTGGTTCTCTACGGCCATGATATAAGGACTATGCTCGCGACAGACCGCAATCCGATTTTCTCATGATCTGCTTCTTAAACGCAACGTCGAATTTGTGCGCTGTTTAGTCGCCTATGTTGTGCACTGTAAAGTCTGATTGTTGGATCAACTGCAGTTATCTGCAACGACAATAACTCGTTGAAAATCTTGATATCTATCAACATATTATAATATATTATGTTTAAACTTACATAAGAAAAACTACCGGAGGCAAAGGCAGACGCAGCTTCTTGTCAGCATTGTGAAACTTTTGCAAAATAACAATATGGATTTGATAATAATTTGATTGGTTTGATTTGAATGACATTTTGAATTGAATAAGAAATTTTTCATTAATTGAAACAAATAGAAACCTTGTATTGAAAAGCAACAAATCAGTTTGTTGATTCAAAACAAAGTGATTTCTTAGCTTTAAAAAATATTTTGTTTAAACAATAAATTGAACATTTGCGTTAAACGATAAATGTGATTGTTATAAATCAAATATTATTTAAATTAATATCACACAGCAGTGATTACTTTTAAAAAAAATGTTGGTTTGATTTGAATGGAATTTTTAATTGATTTGGAACTTTTTCTTGAATTGAAACAAACAGAAAGCTTGCATTTAATACTAGACTGATTCCACGCCAAATCGGTCGGTCACCAAACTCAACTATCTTCGATTTTGATGAAACTCGGTACACGTCTTCGGTATGTTGAAAAAAAAAAATCCACTGGTGTTAAGATTATTTGGATTCAAGAGTAACTTTTGAGATGGGTGTATGTTTTTTTTCCAACATTTTACTTGAAAAATCGTAGTTCAAAAACCATTACATTTAGAGAAAAACTTTATATGGGGGAGTTGTAGAGAACTAAAAAAAATGTACAAAGAAAAAAAAAATTTTCATAAAGAAAAATCGAAAATAAATACTAAAAATCAAATATAAAAAAAACATATTTTTAATATTTTTCAAATTTGTTTTGTGGAAATTTGAGAAAAAAAGACACGTTTTGAAAAAAATTCTAGGATGAACGCTCTTATAATAAAAAAGTTTTCCGAAGAGCAAACTTTGGTGCATATTTCAAATTTTGGTTCTTCATTATTATAAATGAAAATTAGTTATACAATATGATTTTGGAGATCATTAAAAACAATAATGATCATAATGATAAATCACCTGAACGCAACCGTTTTCGAGATTTTTCGGATTTTATTTCAATAGAATGAAAAAACCTCAGAAAATTCGCTCTTTTCTTAAGTTAATCGAGATTTCCACCAGAAATGATAAATTTTCCAAGATCTTCATATTATAACGTTCACATTACTCTAATGTCCTCTTTTCTTTTGATATCAGGATGATAAGAAGACTCATTTGAAAAGAACAAGATAAATAGCACTATTGTTTTAATATTGCAATCAATATATTTATAATTGTTTTATGGCTGTATCGGTCGGGCCGCTCAGAGAATGAAGGGAGCGAATTTGCTAAAGCGATGAAAGTAACAGCGAGATAGATGTCGCAGGGGCGACAAGTGTGAAATGGACAGATGATGAAATTATGCGGAGGGTCATATAGAAGAAGCATATTAATCGAACTGCTGACTATTTTGCCAAGCTCCAACGATGTTAGAGGTCGGGTGTAGTGTGTGAAAACTACACTCCGAACAGTTCGGTGATGTAGCGATGAAAGTAACACATATTGTTTAAGGTAGGTAGACAAATAGCAGCTATAACGTATGTCAGGTATATCTTCTCATAAAAAAAAGCTAATGTACGCTGCCTGTAAACTACCAGAGATGTTTTATACCTGCATTTCCAAAGGTACCACAGCCAATATATATGCTCATACATAGTCGCATTCATCAGTAAAATCTATCTGAGTGAACTGAAAATGGAGTTTAACATGAAGAAGTGTTGTATGCCGTTTCCCACTAAACGGTGCTCAAAAACCTTCGTAAATTAACCGAACAAAATGTCAAAAACTCAAGTTTATGGGCAAAACACATTTGGACACTTCTTTGATGATTTGTGATAATTGTCATTTGCATTTAAATAGAACGGAACAATCCCATGCTGCAATTTCGGAGCCTAGTGAGAAACCATCAATTACTAACATTATGGATCCACAACCATCTACATCACGGCAAGTAGACTTGTATGGTCTCGAGGAAACGCCATCGGCAATATCATTAATGTCAGTGCCATCTGATAGCAGTGTGCAAGATTATTCAAGGCGCCATAATATTGAGCTATTTAACAAGGGCGTAGCTGGAATCAACGTTTCGCCAATATCGGCTAAAAAGTTCCTGAACGTAAATTATGCCCGCAAAAAGTTCAAAGATGTTTCAAACGGCATTCGGACACACATATTTGGGGATCAAGCGGAGGAGGATGACCTGGAACAATTGAAAGTGAAAGCAGCCGAATATGACGAAATAATCGCGCAGCTAAAGGACCGGTATGCTGATCCAGAAACTTCGAGGGACGATCAAGTAAGGATACTTTCGGTTTTACCACAATCTTGGACAAATCAAAGAGTAATGGAGTGATTTTTCTGAAAATTATTCATTTGTTTTTCAAGATGCTGTTCAAAGTAGTTATTGGAGTAAAGAGCAAGCCACTATTCACCCTTTTGTCATTTATTACACGGAATCTGGAATACTTAAAAATATCAGTTTCATTGTTATCTCAGAAGTGTTGAAACATGATACGATTGCGGTGCAGGTGTTTATTTCAAAATTAATAAGCTTTTTGCAAACAAAAATTAAAGTAAAGAAAGCTACGTTTATGTCTGACGGGGCAGCATCCCAATATAAAAATAGGAAGAACTTTGCAAGCCTTTGTAAGTTTAAAAAGAAATACAATATTGATGCTGAATGGCATTTTTTCGCAACATCCCACGGTAAGGGACCTTGCGATGCAATTGGTGGTACATTAAAACGAATGACAAGATATGCAAGCCTTGCTGTACAACATGAACACCCTATAAAAAGTGCATTAGAGTTATTCGAATGGGCGAACCAAAAAAGTGATGATTGTTTAACAAAAATGTCGTTTTGTTATGTATCACATGAAGAGTATGAACAGGGGGTAGCAGAATGGAATGAAATTTACCGACAGACTAAAACGATTGCAGGTACACAAAAGTACCACTCATTCGTTCCAATTTCAGAAAACGAAGTTTTTGTAAAACTGTTTTCGAATGACGAAGAAGGCAGGATTCATAATATATATATATAAAAGCAATCAATAGTTTATATAATGTTTATGTAATATTATCAATGACCGAGACTAATAAATGGTATATATAAATATAAATCCAACCATAATTCATTATTTTTGTCTTATAACTTTAAGTGAAGCTTTTTCAATCGACGAGCTGTTAAGAGTAAGTAAGAGGCACATACATGTGTTTTAAAAAGGTTAAAAACACAAGAGAAACAATCGTTTGCTATTGTTGTTTTAATATCACGAGTAATTTATGAAAAGGGCGTATTTTTTGAGGTTTTGAAATTTTATTGAAAGAAAATCAGAAATATCTTGAAAACGGTTGCGTTTACGTGGTTTATTATTAACATCATTATTGTTTGTAATGATCTCCAAAACCATATTGTAACATCAAAATTTATTTATAAGAATGAATAACCAAAATTTGAAATATACACCAAAGTTCGCTATTTGAAAAACTTTTTTATTATAAGAGCGTCCATCCTAGAATTTATTTTAAAACGTGTCTTTTTTCCTCAAATTTCCATACAACAAATTAAAAAAAAAATTAAAAATATGTTTTTTTAGATATTTTATTTTTAGTAATTATTTTTGATTTTTCTTGATGAAAAAAAAATTTTTTTTTCTGTGTATATTTTTTTAAGAAAGGCTTTTTAGTTCCCTACAATTCCCTTATATAAAGTTTTTCTCTAAATGTAATGGTTTTTGAACTACGATTTTTCAAGTAAAATGTTGGAAAAAACACATACGCCCATCTCAAAAGTTACTCTTGAACCCAAATTATCTTAACACCAGTGGATTTTTTTTTTCCAACGTACCGAACTCATGTGCCAAGTTTCATCCAAATCAATGATGATCGGGTATGATTTTTGGGATTTCCGGCACATTCTGGATGGAATCCCTCATCAAAATATTTTGTTGAATCAAAGCAGAGTGATTTCTTAGGGTGACAAAATACTTTGTTGGAGCAATTAATTAATCATTTGAGTTGAAAAATAATGTTGATTGTTCTGAATCACACAGCGGTGATTACTTTAAATAATTTTGTCGGTTTAATTTGAATGAAATTTTGAATTGATTTTAAACTTTTTTATGAATTGAAGCAAATAGAAACTTTGGTTTAAATACCAATAAAATATTTTGTTGAATCAAAGCAGAGTGATTTTTTTGCGTGTTACTTGAGAATGGAATTGAGAGAAAGTCATACAAAGAGAGACAAAGAGAGAGAGAGAGAGAGAGAGAGAGAGAGAGAGAAAGAATGAAATGAAGAGAGAAGGGGTATAAAAAATAATGAAGAGAAATTATTTTTATTTACACGCTACACGTCTCGCAGCACCAAGCATAAAACTTGATGTTTTTTTAGCTAGTTTATTTGTTTGTTAGTTTCAATTGCGTTACCTTTACGAAGCCGATAATTCATTGTTGTTTTTGATGAAGTTTAAACTTTTAACTTCCTGTTTCAAGCACACAAGGATGAAAAAAAATCCTATCCATCATGTGTGATTGCAAGAGAAACGAGAGATATTGTTACGCTGGCCTTCCATTGTGCTGAAGGTTACAGAGTGTCTAATATTGAAAAGTATAGATTATTGCACGTTGGCGTCATCAATGTAGTTTTGACAGTTCAGGGAGATTGTTTACGTGGACTTAGAATATTTCCGGTAAGGTTGGTTTGAGAATTTATGTTCTGAACTTATTACAATTGAAGTAAAATAGTCGAAAAACAGACATCAGAGATTTTGACATCTTTAAATTTTCCTTTTGCTTTTTTTTTCATTGAATTTTTCTTGAATTTAATTTTACAGAACTCGGCACATATAGAGAAACAAATCTAGGATTTTTTTCAAAAGGGCGAATCTAACAATGAGAGGCTCTCTCCTCTCTCGCTCTCTTTCATTTATTACAGCGCTATTATAAATCTTTTGAGGGATTCTTTAGTACAGATAGAAACACAACAGTGCTGGCTACCATACTCTACAAATAGTTAAATGAAAAACGTAACGCTGAATGGAATATGCATGGAAGAGAAAGTAATCAAAGAGAGTCTCTCAACTGCAGATTCGCCCTAATGAAAAAAAACATAGAAATGTTCATTTTTATTAAAAGTAAAAATGTTTTTTTGTTAAAAATAAAATATTAATTAAGTATGGAGGAATCTAAGTAAAGGCTAGTATGCAGCTCAAAAGTAATGTGCATTAGGATAGGACAAGTAATGGTCAAGAAATGCTTTTACTCTCCGAATTACTTACCTTGTATGCAGCTGAAAAGGAGGACAAACTTCGTAACGTTAGTAATGTCTGACCAAGTAATCTTAATGGTGCTGTCACCTTTCCTTGCGGAATAATATTCCTTTGGATTATTCCGCAAGAGAACTAGGCTTAAAGCTAAGTAAGGGTAAACATAGTAAAATCCAAAACTGCAATTGATCATAACTTTCTGGCTATTTTTAATCGGAATCGTCATTATTGTTTCAAATATTGGATATGAGCAAACTGTTTATTTAAAGATTAATAAGCAAAATATGATAGTTTTCGTTTAGAAAAATATGGCGACCGCGTTGCTTCAGTGACTATCGATTTATTGAAATTTAGGTTAGTTACCGTTTCATTTAACTGGGTATTTGGGGGTTACTGGGTATTGTAAAAATACCTATTTTTAGACCAAATAAATACCTAATTTTAGGTATTTCAATCTAGGCGTGTAGGCTGCTATTTTATTTGCGGCTTGCTAGCTTCCGGATAGGGTAACGGGATGTAATGTTACCCTGGACCCTTCATTCGGCCTATGTGTCAAATATGTCATTAATTTTGCGATAATCAACAAAATCATGTTGCTATTAGGATGACCGATGTAATCCAAAGCAATTGAACCAATATTAATCAGCTTATAGTTGTTCACTTCCGCGTAATTTTCGATTATTTGAACTTTTGGGGCATCATGATTTCACTGGTTAAGCTGAACAGATTATCTACACGATCTTCAAGTGATCGAAATTTTGCTTAATTGAATCGATGAAGCGAGTAATGCATTTTGGATGTACAGAAAATAATTACACTTTACAAACTAGCTGTTCACATAGCTAAAATAACAATAATTTTACAAGAAAATCGTAGACCCAATGTTGGGGACATATTTTATTGTATGTTCCCAACTATGGCCTGTTGTATCAATAACGTAGTAAAAAGGTTGTTATTGTTAAAATGTTAAGTGGAAATGCATGAGTTTACGGTTGTTTATATTCAAGTGGCTCATCTAAACACAAACCGAAGAATGATACTTATTGTAAAGTGAATTATGATGTTTTCTTTATTGAATGGCTAGTAAATCACGTATGAACATTACTTTAATGTTTCAAAGCAGTTTTATTGTAGTTTGTTTTGTGAAATTTTGTGTTAAGTGAAGCGAATGCAGCCTTAATTCATAAAATAAGAAAAAAAAACCGTACAAAGACTGCATTTAGTAAAAAATCTATCGAATGGGACAAAGTTGCATCCATGAATAGACCCAATTTGGTGCTCATAGACCGACATTAAATCCATATCCGTCAAAAGTTTCTGCCTTTATAAAAAGAGTTGTGTAACTTTTCATGATACAAACTACCAAATGTCTTATCAAAATTATCTTAGCAAGTGTAGAACTAGTTGAATCTCGCTTACAGCTTAAAAACTTTATGAGTTATTATCAAAAATGTAATCGATGGTTGCATAACAGGCTGAGTCAAGGGACACATACCCTATTTTTCAAGTGCTAAAAATTTCGGAGTGTTTTTATTATTACGGTTTATTTTCAAATTATTCAATATTTGGCTAGTAGTCTAAGTCTCGAGTGTGTCAATGCTCCAATATATTCGCTGTGAAAAGGGTAAAAATATCCACCATTTAACATTAAGGAAAAGCAACAACATATCGTCAGCATTATATTCATCAAGTACGAATATGTGCTCCACAGCTTTGAAAATAACAGTCGATGTACAAAATACGTTCAATTCATAGTTTGTTCTTCGTTTCATTTGATTTGACAGAACCAGTGAACCAAAATTATCGGGGTACATTGACTTTACTCTGGAGCTGTCAAGTTGTTACCGGGTTGATTATTATGCATAACGGATATCTGAAATACCCTTAATTGAACATAAAGATGCAGCAGCAAACCATTACGTAGACCTAAACTGTGTGATTTTTTCAAACTGCGTGTCATGTGGTTTCCATATTTTTTTAAGTGTGTAGTTTTACCGATCGAGCAGAAATTTTGCACGATTCTTGTAGGGTCCGAAATGTTTCCGAAAATTATACTGGAACAGGAATTGGTTTTTTTTTCGTAGGCAAGTGTACATGTTCTCAGAGATCAACAATGCAATTTGATTTATCATAATGCTATCAACATGTCATGTCCTTTAGAACATAAGAATGAGTTGAAAAAGACGAGAAAATAAACATAAACTCTTTTTAATTATCGTACTTTACGCAATTAAAACATAATAAGTAATGTATAAAATCTTTGTTCATCGATGTATGTGGAAGACGAATTACGTCTCGTGCAATATTCATAAATTCTTAGTGTGATTGTAAGATCTAGGGGTAAGGCAGCGTTAAATCATGAATTAAAACGGAGTCAACTATGAGGGAGCTACTGACACAGAGAACAGATATCCAAGCTCCCCTCCGTGTGAAAATTTCTCTATCTGCCAGCAAGTTTCCGTTAATTTAGGTGGATCGTATGTTGATGGCGCCACCTACGCGCCTCGAGATTTGATAATCGTTGACTGTCTGTCAATTTTTGTTTTGTGAAACTAGGCGGCCCTGATGTTCCAACGGTTTGCGATTAAACAAATCACTCAGCAAATTGTGAAAAAAATGTTCGAGCCTGGATGTCTGTTCTCTTTGCCACTGAGTAACATGCATTACTCCATATACCAAACGCATAGCAACCTGATTGTTATATTGGAAACACGATTGAAATCGATACTGTCAAGAAAAATATTATGATGAGTTTTTTAGCTTCCAATGATGCGACTTCAAGTACCGTGGAGTCACCATACTTCACGCGGTTCCTAACTTTGCGCACTCAATCATTTTCGGATATATGCTATCTTAATTTGAAAAAAATTACTACTGCAAACAATGCCTCACATTACCTAGGGAAATGAATTAAGCAAACGTATTTCAAAAAACTCGTTAAACTCGAGATACGACCAAATATACATGTAAAATTGCGCATAGGAACCACGCAAAGTATGGTGCGTACACGGTAAATATTTTTGAATTCAAAATTAATTCCAATTAAATTTAATTGCAGAACGGTTCCAGTTTCTTCATTTGACAACGGGAGCCGTGCATACATTCCTTACCGGATTCCGCGGTTTAGGCACATTCCGTACCTTTCACGAATATTTCAGAGAGAGCTATCTTTTATGTACTAGTTTGAAAGACTGACATTTGAACTATATAATACGAACATATTTCTCCACTTGATTTAGTGCAATCCAGCAAATCACTGTCCTTCTATCCTTTTTTTCCCAGTAAACGAATACCCTCTATTTTTACAAATACATTCGAATAAGAACGTATGGAATCTGTGGAAAGAGAGACAAATTGATGAGCACCGGGACCAGATACTTAACGTCCACCACCAAGAAGGTAAACAAGTGTTGATGTCAAATATATCTCCCACACCAAGTTCCTTTAAAAAGGTCTTCTGTGACTGATATCAGACCAAGAGATGGTCAACCTTTCCAACGTTCCCCAGCTACGACCAACAGAAAAATTTTGGTCGAACCACAAACAGAGAATCTACTCCAATAATTTCGTGGCCAATATGCAGGATCAGCTGATCGTCAAGGCCACCAAAGAGCTGAAAATACGCCAAAATTCATCTTTTTATCGCCATAACTAAGATCCCCATCCGCCCGAAATCTAATATTGTGGTTTCGGTAGCAAGTTGGAATTGACTGACTACGGAAGTTGGATTTTACTCGAGTACCATCGGGGGTTGGGACGTTTATCATATGGACCTTTGGCATATGGATGTTTGACCGGATGGATGTTTGACCGAATGGACGTTTGGTCGAATGGACTGTTGGTCGAAAATTGTCTATTAGCATATATGTGTTGCTGAGAAATGAAAATAAGAATCAAAAAACAAATTCTAAAACGCTAGATCTAAAAAATAGGAAATAAGAATCTAGACTTAAAACAATCAGAGTATATCAATATGTGTGCGCATTTGCAGAAATAAGCATTCTGATTAAGTTTCAACTATATCGATTCTCTGAAACCCGTTTTTTTTTGTTCAAAGAGGCAAAAATTGGTATTTGGCCATTTTAAGCAAATTATGCATCTTTCAAAAGGACGTATGTCGCAAATGAAATCAAATCGAGTTTTTGATTCTACCCTGTCATTAATAACACATTTAATGTAGTAGCACTTGCCAAATACTTTTATCAATATCATTCAGTTATGTGCACCAAATTTCATGATACAATCAAAATGTCACATTGACGTATCTAACATGGTTTATGTGTGTGTGGTATGGAGGCAAACCGATGTATGTGTTAATTTTCTAAAAAATAGAGCGATAGTGAAAAAAAACCAGGATTTTTGCTACTTTTAATATTATTTAACCACAGCCATCGAAGCTTGAATCTCTGCGTGTGTAAAATTCCGCAACCGTCAATTTAAAAGGAATCGCCAAATGACAATAGGCAACAAACAAAAAGCAAATCTATCAGTTTTATGTGGCCAACGTCGGAGTAATATTTTGACATGCTAGCAGATGCCGCAACTTCACCACATCAGTGGACACCTCGACTAAGTGAACTACGTGGTTTTAGTGAAGAAGCAATTCCTAACGCTAGCAATTCCAAACTTTACACAAAGTTATCAATTAATTATGTTCTTGCTCAAACGTCTGTCTGTGATTTAACCATGATATAATCAACAGATCGAAAAAAAAACATGAAATATTGTTAAATAGGATTTAATGATATCATCTGGATCTTCTACCTCATTTTTCTCAATGCCTATCAAATATTTGATACGTCTATTTGAAAATTTATGCTTGATTTGGCCACATACATGAGAAGTATGAATATGTTTTGAAATATCTTTAATTCCGGATTTTAGGTGGAAAAATGCATTATGTTAAAAAGCTAGACGCAAAGGATCATTATTTTCAATAATCTTGAAGAAATATTCAGTTTTTTCGAAAGAAACCTTCTTTTGATACGTTGCAAATAGCCGTTTTATGACGATACATATTTCTGTATACGAAAATAAACTTCTGAATCAAGTGCTTGCCAGGTTTATCACTCTTTTGTGAGATTGGTCCTTCTTTCAAACATGAGCGGTTTTTCGGAGTTTTACTGATCAACGAAATGTAGCACTGCATATTTGACGAAGCATATTCCTGCATCCGAAACAAACTTCTGATTTCAGTGCTTGTCTGGTATAAAAGTCTTATGTGCGATATTTCCTTCTTCCTTTTCTTTTTTTGACCAAACGACCATTCAGCCAAACGTCTTTATGCCAAACGTACATTCGGCCAAACAACCGTATGCCATGGTGTATCCGTTTGGAGTAAAGACGGCCGAATGCACGTTTGGTCGAATGGACTTTTTGCATAAAGACGTTTGGCCGAATGGTCGTTACAGATATTATTCCACAAGGAAAAGTGACAGCCCATTTAGATTACATGGGCAGGCGTAACTAACGTTACAAAGTTTGCTCTCCTTTTCAGCATAGAATGTAAGTATTTGCGATAGCAAAAGCATTTCTTGACCATTACTTGTCCTATCCCAATGCACATTCCTTTTGAGCTGCATACTAAGGCTTGTTCGCGACAAAATATAAATTGATTAAATTTGGAATAGAACAAATTTGCTGTTAGTTCAATTCAGGATGCTTTTTTTTATTCATTTAATTGTGCATTATTAGTCATCTGAAAACTAATTACAGTTACTTAATTAGGCTGCATGAAGAAACTACGAACTTTTGAGTTTACTCTAGCCAATAAGGTCTGTGCAGACTTCTCTGCAACCGATTTAGCTGCTTTTCTCCAAGATTTTTTCTATAGTTGTTTATATTGAGAGAATTCTCTCTTCACGAGAGCCCAATACCACTTGATAGGTCGCAACTCCAGGCAGTTAGGTGGATTCGCCTCTCTCGGTACAACATGGACTCCATTCGCTTTATACCATTCCAAAACATCTAGGGCGTAGTGACAAGATGCCAAATCAGGCCAGAATAGCGAGGGAGCATCATGGCTGCGTAGGAACGGCAACAATCGCTTCTTTAGGCATTCTTCACGGTATATTTCCTTGTTAACCGTTCCGGATAACAAGCCTTTGTATTTAGGTAAAATACCTGAGAATAATACCATAAAATTGTTCCCACAATTTTATTCGAATACCAAATTGAGGTTTGACAATACCAAAATAGTACCTCGCAGGTATTCCCAGGTATCCTAAATAACAAGTTTTGGTATTTGAGAGATATTTTGCTTGCAATTTTTAGGTATTTTGCTTAGGTATTTTACCTCTTAATCTGAGCTCTTAAATACCAAGGCCAGTTATCAAGATCAAAATTAAGTATTCACATGCTATTTTCTCCTGCTCGGGTAGTGATGAATCTTTGGCTTTTCGACCACAGCTGCATATTGCCTGCCATACCAAATTTCTTCGTCCTGAAATGCTCCCCTACGCCGTTCCATTGCATGGCAATACAATACAATAAGACATTCCGGGAAGCTGTTTAAAGTCGTCCAGCACATAAGTTAGATCGTCCATTATCACGCAGGAAAACTTTGTCAAATATTCGCGATACAACTTGCGAGCCCGGGATTTAGCCGTCACATTCCGTTTGTCAGGAACGGGAGACAACCGGGGATGTTGCTCGGGACTTGACGGTTCGTACCTGCCGGGGGCGATGGACTACGGTATCAGGTGGCGACCAAGGGGTTTCACACCAGTCTTGATGGTCGGCAGGCAACCAGGAATGTTGCACCGGACGGTTGGTTCTTTGCTGCTTCTTGCCACTAAGGAAAAGGGCTACGAAAACTGCAATAGAGTTCTTCCGTCCAGGGGAGGGGGATTTCAGGACTTCAAAGGATTAATTTAGCTTGAGGTTTTAGAGTTTGAAGTTTGTATCTTTATTTTTTCAATGTTGTACACCTACGCTCGCTCGTTCGTTCCGTTGCTAACGGTAACACTGTTTATCATTACGGTTTGGTACAGTTTTTACCTTGAACGGCTTCGTATTATGCTTATTATGCACGAAAGTTGGGGACATTTTTATTTTTCTAGCTACAGTACGTCGAAAGATCTGGTCTCTTCTGTAATGTTTGCTTCACCTTTGCGTCCTTCTGGTGGTTCCTGAGATCAGTTTTTGTTCCGTTCCCAGCCTTCCTGGCTGTTGTCAAACGTGTATCGAAAGATTTAAGAATGTTATGGACGGTGCTTGCAGCTTTTTTGCAAGTTTTCTTACTGACAGATCCGGAATTTCATTTCGATCGCACACATTTACTTTTCACACTTGCTGTTCTTTCGACGCCATCTTCGATCTAAAAGCTTGTAGTATCACCAAAAATTGATTGTACACAATGAACAGACTTACGTTCATCAGTCTGCGTTCATCAGTGAGCCTTAATTTGGTAAACATGTTCGACCAAACTCTCAACGTTTGTAAGTGAATAATGAAATTTATGAATTTAGCATCCAGGCACGGTAACAAATTTCACCAAAACGAAATGTTCAGGGATTTGACGTGTTATTGTTTTTAATTTTAATTTTTAAAAAAAGTCAAAAGGTTTCTCACAATATGAAAACTAGCAGTGTGTTGCAGATAGAGAACAACAAGTATCATCCAAAACAACACACGGTTCTAAATTCAACCCTTTGATCATTCGTTTTCCACCCACCAGTTCCCCTCATGATGGCCTACGTGACCCGTTACATTTACGGAACGGACAAGCTACGACCGAATGCATTCGAAGTGCGCGGCCTCAATGGAACTACAACCGGAATAATTCACTGTGACGAGCTAGCAATCCTTAGTCAGTGGCTCAAGTACATCACCGACAACATTGTGGGACTGACCAGTCTACAGGTATGCAACCAACATTCTCCCCCAATCTAATGGAAAGGGATGCTGTTTTTTTTTACCATTGCTCAATCATTTACCTTTTCAATACGTCCTATCTTCTCTCTGTCTATCTATGCAACTGACAATGGCAGATGAAGTTGTACAACCGCAACTTTCCCGTCGGCGAACGGATCGAGTACATGGGCTGGGTGAACGAAGGTGTCATCAGCAATCACATCTCGTGGCAGAGCTACAAACCACGCTTTCTGGTGCTGAAGGGAACTGAAGTGATGCTATTCGATGCACCTCCACTGAACGTGGCCGGTCTGCAAAAGGCAACCGTAGCGTACAAGGTCTACCAGACGATGTTCCGGGTGGTGAAGGAGTCCGAGACGGTCGACTCCCGACAGCATTGCTTCCTGTTGCAGAGCTCCGGCCACGAGCCGCGCTATCTCAGTGTGGAAACGCGGCAGGAGCTACTACGGATTGAAAACAGTTGGAATGCTGCCATTGTTACTAGTGTTATCAAATTAGGGGTAAGTGTATGGAGACGGATTCATGCGGTGGGAGTGGTAATCGTGTAACTGTTTGTTTTTTAGCGTAAAACATTTGCGGTATCTCATCACGGTAAGACTGGTGGATTGACCTTGGACTGGCAGGCCGGATTCTCACTGACCGAGGGTGCCGATGCCAACACTATTTGGCAGTACAAATTTTCACAACTGCGCGGTTCAAGCGACGATGGTAAATCCAAACTGAAGCTACACTTTCAGGATCACGAAACGCGCTCCATCGAGACCAAGGTATGTAAGCGTAGTGCTCGAACAGATAGCTATCACATTGCGTCCGCTTTGAAGATTGGAATTTTGATTGGAACGTAGGAAACATACATATATCCGATATCAATCAACAAAAATAGCTACGGCAGGAAAAATTCTAGAGAAATTTTTGCGACCGCTCTTTGCCTACTGTTCGTATGCCTACGTACAAAACATGCTATTCAATTTCTAATTTTTTTCTTCTACGTTTTTCCAATATTTTTCTCACCTCTCTTTTTCCAAAAAAAAACTTTTCCAATTGTTTTTTTTTCTTTACCTTGTTTTTTTTCTTTCTTATTTCTAGGAGCTCGAATGCCAAGTTCTACAAAGTTTGCTCTTTTGTATGCATGCGTTTTTAACGGCTAAAGTTGCTTCGGTTGACCCGGCCTTTTTGAGTTCAATTCAGCAGGCTTGAATTTGCGCTGAGGGTGCTGCGGTTGGTCGAGGCTCCGGTGATATTGAAGATGATGACGCAGACAGCGTGCTTCAGATTACAATTGTAGAATCGTAAGCAATTAGTAGAGTAGAATGCAAACTAGGGGGACGATTGAACCTAAACGGAAACAAACAATCAAAATTACAACTAGTCTCAGTAAGTGAGAACTGATGGCAAAGTCAAAAAATTAAAAATAAAAACATAGGTGTGTTCGAATAGGTTACCGAGTCACAAAGATAGCGACACAAAGGAATGATATTCAGTCATGTTTTCCAGAATTGATACATATTTAAGCGACTAGAACTAAAATTGACTGATTTTCACAAGTATTTGCTTTTGTTTCAAAACGAAACAAGGTATTTAGTAAAACTAGTTTTTATTTAGCATTTAACTCATCCGGCGAAGAAAAGAATAATTGTAGCCAATTGGTGGGTGACGATTGAAATTTTTACGTTATCCATGTATAGAAAGGTGCTAATTACGAAAACAAAAAACGATCATCAATCCACGTTTGAAATGCTTCAACAACAACAACAACAACAACAAACCTAACCAGGTCAAAAGCTGTTGATAGAGAAAACAACATTGATCGAACGTGACAGGGGGCAATGAAATTGAAAACCAAATAAATTTGAATAAATGTGAGCTCACGCGAGAACACAGGCACGATAGCGAAATGTACCGGAATGCGTGAAAAAATTACCTACGTGCAACACGAGCCGTCATGTAGAATGTAATTGAACGAAAAATTGTGCTCACCAAAGCATTTAGAACATTAAGCGAAGCGTAGTTTGCATAAGAAAGAAATACAGTTTTTTGTTATGGTAATAAAGTGAACGATGATATACCACGAGAGAAAAAAAAGTTAGAAATTAAGGGAAAGAAACAGCGAAGGCAAACGATAAGCATACCGAATGGGAAATTGCTCTACGATTATCGGGTGAAATGATTGATTGGGCCCCAGCTTCGGCACTGGTTGTTAATTCAAGGTTTACACCGTGTTCGCGTCAAAGCCTGTTCTAAAAAAAATTAAAATTAGTCTGAAAAAGCAACAGAGATAAGGAAAATAGGATTATTAGTTGGAGACTTGAATGTTAAAGAATGGGTCAAGTTCCGACAACCGCTTTCCTTTAACTTTAAACAACAAGTGAAGAGCCTTGTTATCGGCAAGCAGATATCTACCCGTCTAGGTGAGATCAATCAGGAGAATGTTTACGGAGGAATCCAGGTAACGCAAAATTGAGGTTTAACGTCTTAGATGGCGCTTGTTTGAAATGTGTTTTTGAACTTTTTAAGCAAAGTAATTGGTGATGAAAAGATAAGAAAATCGACGATAATGACCTTACTGACCAATTCCATACAGTTTAAAAAATAGCCGGAAAGTTATTATCAATTTCAGTTTTAGATGCTATGATGTTTAACCTCGCTTTAGCTTTACTTGGATTCTTCAATTGTACTGTCTAAATATTTTTTTTCAAATCTATCGAAATTTCTAGAATTTCCCGAAAATTCTCTTTAAAGGTTGTTCTCAAGATAAGTGCAAAATATTAGGAATTTATATGTTGTCAAATTAAATTTCCAGCGGCATCCATACTGTATTTGTAGATCGGTCCAAGTTGGCACTTAAGCAGTGAGATGAATTATCTTGTTTTCCTAATGAAATACCACTATCACACTCTGTGAGTGGCCCAAATAGCATCATTACTGTTGGTTCAAACCGGTTAAAATCGGCTTTTCAGCATTATTAAATAACATTTTGTTTTCCCAATGAAAAACTACAATCACTTTTTGTGAGTGGCCCCAATAGCATCCTTACTGTTGGTTTAAACCAGTAAATATAGGCTTTTCAGCATTATTAAAATCACTTTGTTTCCCCAATGAAAAACCACAATCACACTATGTGAGTGGCCCCAATAGCATCCTTACTGTTGGTTTAAATTCGTTCAAATCGGAAATCGGTACTAATTACACTTGACAGCTTATCGTTAGCCAAAACGAACCCTGCTGCTACCCAATCCTGTTATCCAAAATCCCAGTGATTTCTCGTGGAAGTGCAGTGAATTCCGCGGCTTCCAATAAAGCAAGTATCATGTCAACATATTCCTACCCATTCCCTACTTGACCTGCATTCGGACGAGGCCGGCGCCGGTATTGCCTTAGTTTGGGATCACCAGTTTTTACACATTGAAGATGTATGTTAGTCTCAAGCATCGTCTGTTGGTTCTCTGTATAATAACAGCTGATCTGGTAACAACGGAGTGGCAGCCTCGGGCGGTCAATCATGCTCATGCTCATGCTCAAATTAAATTTCAAAAACTATTATGGACGAATCCACGTTGAAAAAGGAAGAAGACACCGAGTGGGATAAATTTGAATGCTCTCATGTTAGAATATAGGACGAACATTTTAAAATGCTTCTAAAAATTTCAAATGAAATTCTAATTAAAGGCAGGTTGTTGTATGAAAGATGGAATAACAAAACTACTTAATAAAGACATTTTCAGCAAAACAAATCTGTAACACAAATAATGCCCCTATTTTGCAGGTTTGGATGTTTCATCCATCATATAACAAACCGCTTTTAATGAAAATTTCATTTGAATTTATCAGAAGCATTCTAAAATTTCGTCCTATTTAACAAGGGAGCTATCGGATTTATAACCACTCGATGTCTTTTTCTTTTTTCAACTTGAAATCGTCTATATACAGTAAAAAAAAATCTTGTAGTAAAAACTATAATTTTACCCGACTATGCCTGTTTTCAATACTACCATGAAATTTCAGTCCAATTTACTACGTTTATGGCAAAACCTTCAACATTTGTGGTATATTTGACAGACCACATGGTGATATCAACCGCACCATGGTTGATCTAAACACAGGCATGGTAAAATCAAACGCATTTATGTACACAGAGTTGTCCCCATTCTATTCGGTCCGTGGCTATCACTCGCCAGCCTCGCTGTCTGCGGAGGGTCCGCAGGTCGACTTCTACTTGATCGATCCACCTTGCTCGTTGCGCGCATCTTCTTCTTGTACCTGTCGGTTCATTTTCGAGAACCATTTTCACAGGGCTGTCGTCCGACATTCTTACGATATGCCCAGCCCATCGTAGTCGACCGATTTTTGCCTTGTGTACGATGGGAGGAACTCCCAGCAACTGGTGCAATTCGTGGTTCAATCGCCTCCTCCACGTTCCGTCTTCCATCTGCACTCCACCGTAGATGGTACGCAGCACCTTCCGTTCAAAGACTCCAAAGGCGCGTTGGTCCTCCACTAGCAATATCCATGTTTCGTGGCCGTAGAGAACTACCGGTCTAATGAATGTCTTGTAGCTGATCAACTTTGTGGTTCGGCGAACTTTGTTCGATCTTAGCGTCCTTCGGAGTCCAAAGTAGGCACGATTGCCAGCCATAATGCGCCTTTGTATTTCTCTGCTACTGCCGTTATCGGCGGTCACCAATGAGCCCAGATACACGAATTCGTCTACTACCTCGATTTCATCACCGTCGATCTGAACTCGTGCTAGGAGGCTAACATTGTCTTCTCGTGATCCTCTTCCCTTCGTGTATTTTGTTTTCAACGCATTTATCACAAGCCCAATCCTAACTAGAAACTGATACAGGGATTTATTACCTTCCCGTCGGTAGTGGATATAGATGTTAACAACTTGGAATTTCCAGGAAATTTACGTTTGAAGTCATTGTTTACAATTGTTACTTTCGTCGTTTTGACGATTTTGTCTAGTAGTGAAAACTTTCCGAACGAAGTGTACGGTAGGTAGCAAATAGAATAGAAGTATTGAAAATTGAGCGAAAGGGCATGGGTAAAGTAGTACTCGAACCAAGGACGTTACTATTGCCTAACATTCCACTGCGGGGTAGGTCAAGGCACGGATGAATCCACCACCTCAACAGGCTTTTCTTCTTGCTATTTGCTACTTTTCTTGGCACCCTGGAAATTTAATTGATGCAAATTGGTTATTCACTTCTAATTTTTTTTTCAAATTGGTTATTTAGTTACGTGTAACGATTTTAGTGAACAGGTTAAATACTTAGGAGTGATACTGGATGCCAAACTGAACTGGAATGCTCATCTTGATTGTGTGATCGGTAAGGCAAACAGTGCTGGATATGCTCAAAAACTCAAAAATGTACATCCAAACTTATCTGGGAATGCATTCTTTCATTGTTTTTCATCAGTTTTCACTACGATAAATACAATTGCTGCTATATTTTATAAAATGGGTGAAATGGGGCGAAATAGACCATTTCTCGACCCCGGCACAGCATGAAACCGGCACCATTTGATTCCTGAGAGTTTTTCACATAAGATATGTTCCTTTTCAAGCAAAAAATATAGCGGCAATTGTAGTTATCGGAGTAAAAACTGAAAAAAACACACTTTTAGGGTAAAATGAGGCAAAATAAACTATTTTTCGACCTCTACACATCATGAAACTGGCACCATTCGATTCCTCAGAGTTTTCCACATAAGATATGTTCCTTTTCAAGCAAAAAATATAGCGGCAATTATAGTTATCGAAGAAAAAAATGAAAAAAAAAAACACTTTTAGGGTAAAATGGGGCGAAATAAACTATTTCTCGATCTCTGAACAGCATGATTGGCACCATTCGATTTCTGAGAATTTTTCACATAAGATATGTTCCTTTTCAAGCGAAAACTACAGCGGCAATTGTAGTTATCGGAGTAAAAACTGAACGAACACACCGAATTAGGGTGAAATGGGGCAAAATGAGCCCCTTCAAATGCTCTGCACAGGATAAAATTAGTGGCAATCGATTTATTGGCGTTTTTTTCCTATACAAAAACATCAGTGCATGTACAAATACCAGCGGATTTGAAATATGTCAACCAGCCCAAACAGTCGCCTTTCTCACGAAGACCGTTACTTGCGATTGATATCGGAGTTTACCAGTGACATTCGTCACATCAGTGGATCGACCAACACGCTTGCCGACACATGTTCAAGAACAGAAATTATATCATCACCAATGCCGTTCGACTACGAAGCGATAGCTGTTGCCCAGGACGAGAAACTTAAACACCTACTCAAATCTCTGACAGCGTTGAAGTTGGAGTTACGCACCACGCCTCTTTCAACGCGATCACTGTACTGTGACACGTCGTACCACAAGGTAAGGCCATAGATTTCACCCCAGTACAGGCAAACAATTCTGCGGGACCTGCATGGACTAGCTCACCCGGGACTACGCCCTTTTCGACGACTTGTTGCAGATCGTTTTGTGTGGAATAATATGCATAAGGCCATTCAACGTAATGTGCAAGCTTGCCTTCAATGCCAACGATCGAAGGTCCAACGCCAAACCAAAGCACCTTTGTCAGATTTTCCTATACCCGACACGTGCTTTGTGTACAGTTTGGATTTCACGGTTCGGCGTACCCGAGACTATTAAGGACTGAACTCGGAAAAAATGAGACACACAAAAATGATCACCAAAAATTCATTTTAAATCGGATACTTCTCAAGTTTTCAGGGATATATATATTAGCTATGACATAATTTATTTATTGAATTTCCTTCGCCAAGCTGAATACTCGTACATTTCTCTTAACACTGCTCATGAGACCTTGGGCGAGGCTTTGTCCATCTTTCTTACACAGTTTCTCCCAGTTTTTCTTCAACGCTTCATTGGTTTTGAATGGTTTTCCGAGACTATCGGAAGAAATGACTTCCATCGATTGTTAATATTTTCCCAGAGCTCAAAGCATCCTTAAAATACTTTTATTAGCTTTAACCTTCACTATGGTCACATACTGGTGTAAGTGTTAATACTGGGTTATAAAATTGTTGTTGTTCTCAATATCGATCTCTACTTATCTGGGTATCTCCTTCAATATTAGAGTAAAGAGAGGTGACTCTTATTTCAAACTTCTGAAGTCTAGTTAATCTGCAACGAAAGCATACAAAATTATTAATTTAAAATCAGTCACGAGTAATAAAGAAAATGTTTAACTGTAGTTTGACTGTGGATATTTTATGAAAAATAACAGAAACATCCAGACAACACGGTTTTACAAATGGATCAAATTTGACAACCTCATAGCTTTTATCGCCAAAATCTCGCTTTCCCGGTCACCAAAGTACACCTCAATATGGACATCTATCACCACACTGTTCGTCGGGAAATAAAACCGACCCTAGATTGTCAATATTGACCGTGCCTGTCACAATGAAAAAAAAACTGCTGTTTGCCGTTCCATCGCACCACCACGAGAAGAGAAAATTATCACCCAAAAATCACGTTCGTCAGGTCTAGTGAAAATGCGTGCCTATCATCGACCAACTGCGACCGACGGTAAGCAAACATCTCCCGTTGTCGTTAGAGAAATTGAATTGGATTTTCACCGGTAATTAACTTTTCTGCACCGTGACAGGATGAATTCGACACAGTGCCGATAGTCCAAGGATGACGATCGGGAAGCCTACAACCAGGCGTCGTTAGAATGAGTGATTGAATGTCACTGGCCTATTCAAGCGGCAGAGCCCCAATCAATCATTTCATTTCGTTCTCAGTGCAGCAGTTCAATTTTCCTTTTTGTTAGTTTTGACCAAGTTTTAATCTTGAACCGGATGACCTGTCACAGCTGTTGGCTCATCGAATAGTCCCACCAAAAACAGATACGTTTTAACCAGAGAAAAGTGTAGTTAGAGTATATAACCAATGATAAAAATGCAATCGAAAAGTAAATAATGTCAAATGTAAAGACGTCTACAACTAAATCGTGAACGGAACTTTAAATGGGCACAAGTATATTTTAAAGTTAATTAACAGATACCTACTAAAGCAGATATTAACCTTAAAGAATGTAGTAAAGTAGGTAATGTGGCTAAACTTCCAGAAATGAAACGAACACTAATCTTCAATGAAACCGACAAATATCGTACATTGGGCAAGGTGGGGTAATGTTTGTCACCTGTGAAACGGCTGAAAAACTATTGAATTTTGACCACTACACCTACAACCTTGTATTCAACTGAAAACAACGATTCGGGATGGAACACCACACAATGCATGGTTGTAAGAAATTGCCTAGCCAATCATATTTAAAATCAAATTTGGAAATTATTAACAAAAACGTGGAAATTTGCGAATTCGCGATCAACATTCTATGCATGTCTGTCACTTCAACATCACTAGCAAACCATCCCTCGACAATCCAGTAACAAACTTTGCCCCGCTTTACCCAACATTCAGTTACCTAAGACACGCTGATGAATTGCTTCCGCGAAACTTTCTTTTTGTTATTGGAATTGCGTTCGAATATGAAACAATATTTCGTTCTATGGGTTCCGATTCGAGTTTCTTCAACACTAATCAACCGTTAACGGTTTCTTTTCTAGATCTAAATGCACCTGATGCACATTCTCAACTTCACACCTACACGGATATCATAACACGATTCGGATAAATCAGTAATTACGATGGTCTTCATAAGACGCATTTTGGATAAAATTTACCGCGACATAAAGACACGCAAAGTGTTCAAGGCAATTAAAAAGTTTGGCCCTAAAATGTATAGCACATTAACGAATCAACTATTGATTTGCATATTGTTCAAGTTTGAAACGAAATTATTAGTAGGTTTATTCGTATTCGCAAAGGCTATCTCGCTTTACCATTGTTTATATATCAAGCCAAAGTTCTGTATTCTAAACGGGGAAGAAAAACTTTATTTAAATGTAAGCTTTAGAACACACATGTTGAAGAAGTCATTACTCACAGAGATAGTATTTATATTTATTGCAAACAAAGTACTTATATTTACACATAAATCACTCGCACGCACCGCAGCGATATGTACTAAGTGTCGAATCACATAAAAGTGTTTATATTTTAGTGAATTTACATGCACCACTCGTCGTCACGTAGAAGAACTTCTTTACCCGTACAACAACCACATACCGCTCAGCAAATAGATGGATTCCTTTTGCAAAAGTTTTCACTGGAAAATTTCAATGTCCTGCAATTGAGTGCTGGTACAAACGAATGGATAAACCATTAACCAAAAAACATCTAATCAGACGAAGGCTCAAATACAAGATAGTAAATTAAAATCTACCGGCAGTAAATCAAAATAATCACACAGATAAATAAAACTTAACTCAGATAAACATGAAAGGAAAAAATAATGCAATTAAAATGCATAAGTGACTGCGTACCAATTAGCTATGTACAGTACTAATAGATTCGTACGGTAGGTGCAGTTTCGAACGAATTCAATGTACCTTCTGATAGTGGATGCAGAATGAATCCAGTGCGGCATTCCAAAATAGGATAAGTTCTAGATAAATTGTCAATTTAGTGTTCTACAGGATTCAGAATTTTTTTCTCCAAACTTTAAAGTAAATTTTTCTACGTAGGTGATATGGGTGAGGATAAGAGTCAGTCATTGTCATCGTTTGAAAATTCTTTTTTTCTTAATCTGTACCCCAGCGAATCATATAATCATAAACAACAAAATAGAGGGTAAAAAAATCTTACTGTAACATTGCAATGCATGTAAGCTTATTCAATGCCGCGAATGTAATTTAGAAGCAGTGATGGTGAAATCAGACTTTCCACTTCGGTTAAGACAACTCTTCCTTTTTTTTATGCGATGACTAATCACATCACTTGAACCATTCGGACTAAATGCCTAAATAATTGACAACTATCCTAAACGTATAGGTTAGCAAGGAGAGAAATTCAAGAATTGACAACGAAAACGAAATGGTTGTGAATAGAAACGAGGATTAAAGTGTTTTCATAACCGGAATGGTCTCACCAAGTTCTACTTCCGATTGAATTTAATTTTAAAAAGAAATATGTTACCCTCGTAAATCTTAAGTCAAAAATTTATGGAGATCCTTTGAAATGTGGGCGCGCGCAATGCTGCAGTATTCCTTTTGGAAATAATTGCTTTTTGGAACTGTGTCAATTGTTTGACTGAAATCGGTTTATTGAATACAGGAATATGGAGCATAGAAATTGAAAACTTGTACTTCTTCTTTCCTTTAGTTTGCCTAGGATAATCCTTACACTTTGACGGTCCAGTAGACGACGCTTTACTAGAATTCAAGATAAAATAACAAATTTTACGTACCTACAGGGTGGCAACATGCAAGTGGTACCAACAATCAATCTGAAACTAGCGATTCAAAATTGGTTCACTGTTGAACAGGGTGTCTCACAATAGGTGTCACTAAAACAAAATGGGATTACAGCAAAACAGTTCAACCAAATTATACTAGGCTGCCTGAAACGTCCCTTTAATTTCCTACAGATGGCGTTGGTAATCGCTGATGTGAACCATTTTCTATGAGCTTCACTCCTTGAATGACGGCTGTCAAAATTTCAGCCATTTCTGTCCACGCATTCATTAGTGACAACAGTGAGAAGAGATCGATCAGCAAGTTTTTTTTAAATGGAAAAATCCGAGTTTCGAGTTTTGATAAAATACTATTTTTTTTTATCTTTATTATCGTGGCTTTCAGCCTCCTGGGCTGGTTCGCCACTTAAAGAGGTAAAAAGGAGGTCCAGAAGGGACCGTCCCAAGTAGTTGATGATTTTGGGCCACCCCAGAAACTTTGTATAATTAATTGTTGCATTTGGTTATTACTGGGTGTATTTAGGTGTCTCCGTTTGTGATTTCGGGTAGTTCTTTTTAGAGGTGTCTATTTTCCATCTGTTGGTGGAGGTTTGCAGCTCGGTGGAACGATTCTATTTCTGTGTGGTCGTGTTGTGCATCGAGTTGATCCGAATGCGATTTTTGAGTTGCTTGTTTTATCCGTGTAGCATTTTTTTTGCTGTCCCTCTGTGGGCAGGTATTGGCAGTTCGGCGCAGTGAGTTGATCTGGTGAGAATGTGGAGTAGTTCGTGTAGAAGTGTTTCATCTTCCGGTTTGCTGTCAACTAGTTGGTTCATTCGGGGCCTTCGGGGCCGTGGCTGGGTGGTTCGGTTTGAGGATGTATATATATGTTTGTTTGCAGATCAGAGGATTAGTGCGGCAGGGTAGCAGTTTTCCGGTGTATTGGTCGTCGATGCAGCAGTGTAATAATTCGATTCCGGATACGGTAGCGGGTGCTGTTTGGAATGTGATTTTACATTTTTTTACAAAGGGCGATGCGCATGCTGTTGTCTGCCGGTGAAAAACACCCTGGGCCGGTATCCGGGATGCAAAATCCCCCGGCGAAGCATTACCCCCGTTAAGTTGGGTGGGGGGGCTCCTGAGTGGTCCCACATGATCCGGATTTTAGGTTGTTTAACCCTAGCCCACGTGGTAAGTAGATTATTCTAACCCTAACCCATATTTTTATTTTATTTTAGTTTTTCTGGTGCCGAAAACGTTGTCGCTGATCCTAACTCTACGCATCATGAATTCATCGACTTCAAAGCCCCCCCATGATACAGTAAATCGAGAGAGGCTATGAAAGATCATTGGTGCGAACGGCTTTCCGAAAAAGCTAACCAGTCTTATCAAGGATACGATGGATGGAACCCAATGCTGTGTGAGGATATCGGGTGGATGATCGGGTTCATTCAAATTCCGCACGGGACTTAATCAAGGTGATAGAATCTCATGCCACACAGTATCAAGTCCCTATCACTTCGAAGTTTTCTGAGCACAAACTTCAAATACTATTAGGACTTCAGGCATGAAATTTTCAAGAACCGTTTGCTCCACTGGAGCATCCATTGGTTAGCAATTTCAGCGTATTTTGTTCTGTTTTGTTTGTGATTTTCAGTCTCAAAAATTGTGAAGTGATAATAACTTAACCTATAAATCATATGGAGGATTTCCTGCAGTTTCACCATAACATTGCTCTCGAAAGTATTATGAAACGAGTAGCATTCAACAAGCAGGGCACGATTCTCAACAGATCAGTCAAATCTGCTTTGCCGAAGACATGAACATTGTCGGCAGAACATTTTAGGCGGCGACAGAGTAGTACACCAGACTAAACCGCGAAGCTGTAAAGATTGGGTTGAAGATAGATACGTCCCAAATGTAGTACATGCTGGCATGCGGAATCGAGCACGACAGGACCCGACTGGGTAGCAGTGTAACGATCGACGTAGACGACAAATTTGTCTGTCTCAGCTCACTGGTTATTGCGGACAATGATTACAACCGTAAGATCCGGAGGCGTATTATCAGTGGAAGTCATGCATACTACGGGCTCCACAAGGAACTGCGGTTCAACAGACCTAGCTACCGTTCGAAGTGTATCCTGTATAAAACTCTAATAAGACCGGTTGTTCTTTACGGGCACGAGACGTGGCCAATGGAGGAATTGCGAGCACTCGGAGTTTTTAAGTGAAGAGTGTTAAGAGCCATCTTTGGGGGAATGCAGGTGAACGGAGTCTGGAGATGAACCAGGAGCTCGCTCAAATCGTTGGGGAACTCAGTATTCGTAAGATGGTCAAATCTGAACGAATACGCTGGACAGGATTTGTTGCTAGAATGCCGGACAACTAACCTGCGAAAATGGTGTTCGAAGGAATCCGATTGGCACAAGACGAGCAAGATGGTTAGACCAGGTGGAGCCAGATCTAGGAAGTACAAACTGACCACGGGATTGGAGAGAAGCAGCCATGAACCGCGAACGTTGGAGGGATATTGTGTATCAGGTCATGTTATAATGGCGTTATGCCATAAAAATAAATAAATAAACTTCACTTAATTTATCGTAGCCCGGATTACTGGGAAGCCGTTTTTGAGCACGACCTGCCATAACTCCGCTCCATCTTTAAAATCGTATGTGGCTTTGAAGTCATTGGATAGATGATGGGTTGGGATCTGATACTCACGACATTTCTAAAGAAGTCGTCGAGACGTAAAGATTTGGTCGGTTTTTTGATTGACCAGCCGTAAATCCGGCCTGGTAGGTACCGACAAATCTGTTAACTAACAGCGATAGTCGACGATACATGATTTTTGAAGCGGCATTAGTAATTGTTCTCACAGTCCAACTTGTCGCGCTTCTTTTAGATAGGACAGATCATTCCATACTCTCATTCCACTGGTAGTTGTTCGGTATCGCAATCCTTAAAACCACTCGGTACTTAATCTTATCAGCTTACCAAGTCCAAACTTGATGAGTTACAGCGCAAGACGACCTTTACCAGCTGTTTTGTTGTTATTTAACTGTTTGATCCCAACGTTTTAATCTTGTTGACGTTGATGGTGAGACCCGTCGCAGAGGAGCTGTCTGCGAGGTCGTTGAGTTCGCTTTGCATTTCAGGACGCCGTTGCGCTAACAAAGCAACGCCATCAGCCAAATCGAAGTCGTTGAGGTGCTCCATAGTGATAGGCTGCCAAAGCAGCCCACGGTTTGGTACATGGTCAATAGCATTTCCCATGATCTCATCGATTACGGTAAGGAACAATAGCAGTGATAAAATACATCCTTGCCTCACACCGGCGACTACCCGTATGGGGTCGGACAAGGCTCCGTTATGCAGGACTCTGCATGTGAAAGCCTCGTACTGCGCTTGGATGAGGTTGACGATTTTTCCGGAACTCCAGGGCGCCACACAAATTTCCGTGGTTGAGTCTGTCCAAAGCTTTTTCGTAGTCAATGAATACCAAGTAGAGGTACTCTTGGAATTCATTGACCCGCTCCAAAATGATTCAGAGCATGACAATATGATCCACACAATCTTTCGGCACGGAATGCCGCCGGAAAGTCGCGTCGATCTTTTCAAGAATCCGGTTTAGAATAACTTTGCACAGGACCTTGAGAACGATACACAGTAGCATGATGCCTCGCCAATTGTCGCAAATAGTAGGACCCCTCTTTTTAGGGGCCTTTACTAAGACGCTTTTCATCCAGTCGGCCGGAAATGTCACGGTTTCCCAGATATTACAGAATAATTGATGCAACATTTGTGCGGATAGCATGAGGTCAGCCTTGAGCATCTCTGCTGATATGCGATCGACCCCAGGCTTATTGGATTTCATGCTTTCGGAACTGCTTCGATCTCCTGCAATGATGGGGCCTCGGAGTTGACGCGAGAGATGCGCCGCAACTGTGGCCGATTATGCCGAGATGTTGCTGGTTGGTTGGACGTCGTAACTTGCAGAAGTTGATGTAGAAGGAGATGTTCGCTCATCACCATGAGGCACCAAGAGTGAACAACAATGTTTTTGGCTAGAATGAAAGATATGAAGAGAAAGTTTTGATAGTTCCGCTAGTGTGCGGCAGGCTTGGAAATGTAGCAGATGTTTTTTTAGGAAAATTGAGCGAAGAGCGCATGTGTACAACGACCAACGACGAACCAACGACATTTTCGCCTAACATCCCACTGCAGGGTAGGTTGAAGCACGGACTTAATCCGCCACTTCAACAGGCAAAAATGTCCGGTTGGAAGACGCTCATGTACCACTGTGGCTTGTATATTTATTCTAGCGATCTATTGTGTGCACTCTGTTTACCGATGCGCACATGGGAGAGGAACTCTCTCCTTTTTTTTTTTGGGTTTGTTTTGATTCGCACCGACTGACGATCACTAAAGTTTTTCTCGTCGTCTCCAACGTAGAGACCTCGGAGAGTAACACCGTGAAGCGATGCGATACTGGTCCCCACCAGTATAATTAATGGTTACCACCATTTCAGGTTTCACATACATTAATTGTTATGTTATATATTCTCCGTGCGAGGAGTAACGATTATGATGTAGAAGGAGATGTTCGCTCATCACCATGAGGCACCAAGAGTGAGCAACAATGTTTGTTAATGTATGTGAAACCATAAATGGTGGTAACCATTAATTATACTGGTGGGGACCAGTATCGCATTGCTTCACGGTGTTTCTCTCCGAGGTCTCTACGTTGGAGACGACGAGAAAAACTTTAGTGATCAAAACTTTCTCTTCATATCTTTCATTCTAGCCAAAAACATTGTTGTTCACTCTTTGTGCCTCATGGTGATGAGCGAACATCTCCTTCTACATCATAATCGTTACTCCTCGCACGGAGAATATATAACATAACAATTAATGTATTGCAGAAGTTGTTCAAAGTGCGCAAACCAACGTTTCAACTGGTCAGTGGGGTTGGTAAGTAACTGCCCAGTCGCATCCTTCACAGGAATCTTCGGATTCATACTTGCTCCACTCAGGCGTCGTGAGATATCGTAGAGGAGGCGGATATCGCCAGTGTTTGCGGCTTTCAACCCTTCGTCGGCCAGGGAGTTCACCCGCGCTCGCTTGTTCAGTCGGCAGCAGCGTTTTAATTCCTTCTCTAAAGCCGAGTACCGTTGACGGGACTCGTACTTAGCTGCTCTGGTTTTTGTCCGCTCCATCGCAGCTTTAGCTTCTCTACGCTCGTCAATCTTCCTCCAGGTTTCATCGATCCACTCTTTTCGCTGTGTGCGCAGCGCACCCAGCATTCTTGATGGCCGTCCATCGTTCTTGCACGTTGCCACCTTTCGGAACATCTGCTGGTCTGGGGTAGTTTGTGTTCTCCAAAGTTTGGTCAACTTCGCTAAGCCCTAGGATTTCAGCTTTCCTTGCTGAGCTAACGTTACAACATTCCATGTTTCAATTCGTGTCCTTTGTTTCATGCTAAACGTCGACGCCGTAAAATCAGCCAGTAGTCTTTCATTATTGGTTTCTGTAACAATTTAATTTAGCAGACAGTAGGTGGTTGGCCTAAGGTTTTTATCCCCGTGATGGGGCTGCCATCTTAGGTGTAGCTTGCGGGGAACAGCATTTCTTATTCAGCCGCTGGATGACAAACAGAAGGATCATTACAGAGTCATCGACAGATAGACTGGCTGAATTTATTGATTATTGTACCTGGCAAATTTAAGTCTACACATTTCAAAAGATCTTCAAGCGCCATATTCGATATAAGGCATGAAAGACCATCGCCTTGTCGAAGTCCTTTGCGTGTTTTGAGCGAGTCCGATAACGCACCTGATATCTTCACACAGCATTGTACTGCCAGTTAAAGCATAACTGTCCCATATGGCATTTAAATATTTTTGATTTTTTCATGCCCGTCTCAACACTTTGATATGTACTTTTAAAATATAATTCGAACAGGTGTTGTTAATTGTAATTGTAATTGTTCAGTGTATAGTCCGTGCTTTCCTGCTAAGATTGCGTGTCCGAGGACTCACCCCCAGGTCTATACACCTATAGTCCTTCCCGTTGCACTCGTCTGCTCGTGCGATACTCTAGGCTCACATGGGTGATCGTATCAGGGTCCTCCACTGGGTAGGCACAAGTGTCCGTCCAGTTTCTGGTACATTAGAGTTTAAAAAGTTTTAAGGAAACCCGTGTGAAAACAACCACCGTAAAGTACCCATATTCTGCGCACCTAATGCCCTAATTTTGCGCATTTTAAAACATTCCAAACTAATGTTTAGTTGAATATTCTTTGAATTTAGTTCTACATACAAATAGATGTTGTCCTCTTGTGTATGGGATAAAATATAGAGTTTGACAATCTTGCAATTAACTGCAAAATTTTGGCAAAATACGCATACTTAGGCGCTGCGCAGAATTAGGGTACTTCACGGTAATTAGTAGTTATTGAAAATGCGCTCAATTGGCCATTATAATGAGGATTTTCATTACCTCTTCAAATATTTCAAACTTTTGAGAGTGGGACCATTGTCCATATTTGTACCGTCACCCCACACGGAACCATCATTACCCGCTCCAGCAATAAACCACCTTCCACTCATGGAGACGAGAAACCATCCGCTTTTGATAAATTTCATCTCATGGAAAGGCTTATTCTACTGCTTCAAATGTTCTTTCCCAAGCGGGCCCTCCGCGTCCTATTTCTAATATACCTGCCCAGGGTTGCGGCTTATCATTTTTGACTCAGGCATATTCATTTGCCAATATCTCCTTTCAGAGGGTCGATTTGATAATATGATGTATGATGAACTTGTAGTGCATGAGTAGACCTACAACTTTGTTTAACAGTACATTGCTCTAACTCCTATATCTTCGACATGAGAGCGTATATTCACAGTGATCTTCACGATGATAATCGCGTGATCTTCACCGCGAATTTCATCGCGAAGATCACTGCGAAAATACGCTCTTATTCCTCAGATATAAGAGATAGAGCTATGTATTGTTAGACCAAATTGTAGGTCTACTCAAGCACCATATGTTCATCATACATTATATTTTGAAATTGAGCTTCTGAGAAGAGCTATTGGCAAATGAATATGGATAAGTCAAAAATGATAAGCCGCAACCTTGTACCTGCCTGTCATCGTCCGTCTTGAGTAACACTTTTCTATGACTATTTGCTTCACTTCGAACAGTCAGATATTTACCTCGATCAAAACATTCACCCTTGTCGAAGAAGTTGCAATTACATTGACTTATTATACCATTAACAAACTATACATTTTGGTTATTTAATCCATAATACAAATAGATAAAAAAAACAACGTAAGTTGCCACGAAAATGAAAAGTGTACTTTTAGTCGTTTCCCTAAGATTGAAAGTAAGAAGTCTAAGAGTGAATTGCGGCCTAACCCGCCAGTATCACACCTGATGTTAGTGCCTCTATATAAACGTTCTACGACGTGGCAGTGAAAAAATGGCTATAACATGTGATACTTTCACTACTGGTCAAATTCTTGGTCTCACATGCATGCTGTTTCGTCCAGGGTGAGACCAGGCCCTACGTTGTGATTCTTTACTTTCTCCTGAGACGACGATGACAAATGAAAACGAACGGACTACTTTGACGATGATAATTTATTACCACCGAGAGGCAGCGTGCCAGCTCGGTGGGTAACGATACTTGCTACAATTACAAAACACCACTAGAACACCACTTTGATCTTTGTTTTCATGTTGAGGGACAGTGCACTTGCTGCTGCCGGGTGCATAAGAGATCTACCCAGGTCATCCTCTGTTAAGCCAATATCTTTGAGGCAGATCACTTTCCTTGCCAAGGCTGGTTTTCTTGCCCATCGCAAGGAATGGATTGGGAAAGCAGCTGCTATTCTAGCCAAGGTGAGAGTCTCGGATGACTTGGCTTTTCCTGCTGCCTTGACCTTAGATTGAAGAACTAGATTGGCCTTGAAAGAGACAAAACTGGGATTAGCCTCTGCATCTAGTCCCTCAATGATAGCATCCAGATTGTTTCCCCTCATATTGAACAAGGAGACCAGGAATCCAATAACAGTTGAGAGATTATCAACACCTGTCACTGGAAGCTCAACACCTTTGGTGATGACTAGCTTGGTACCAACCTTCAATTTAGACAGTCTGGTTAGCAAGGTCACTCTGATCATTTCAACATCAAAGCCTTTGTAGTCAAATGCTTTTTGGAACTCCTCAAACTTATCCAATAAGGTTGCGGACAGTTCATCAGTTGCTGGTCCTGAGATCATGCGCTCCATGGCCTCCTGCCAGTCAGTGGGTAGCTTAGTGGTCATCTTAGCAGAATTTGCAGCTGGTAGTTGGATCTTAGGTGCCCCTTCACTTGGTGTGGCTGGTTCAGTGGTGATGATCGCAACTTGGCCTCGTGAGGTTAGTTCTTCCTTTAGTAACTTCTGCCTTTTGATTTCATACCAATATGCCTGTATGCGATCTCTCTCCAGTAACCAAGCAACTCTCTTGATAGAATCAGGAGTTATTGGCTCAACCTTTGCCAGCTCTTCTAGTCCTTTGTCTGATAGTAGCCTAGCAGTACAATGGCAAGTGAACTCAGTTCTTAACTTCTGTGATAACCTTCTAGCACAAATACAACGCTTTAATCTACGATTCTGATTAAACATCAATCCCTGGTGCACCAGTGTCAGTTGATTCACATTGACGGGATACATTTTTAACAAAAGAATTAATTGCTGACACTGGTGCACCAGGGATTGATGTTTAATCAGAATCGTAGATTAAAGCGTTGTATTTGTGCTAGAAGGTTATCACAGAATTTAAGACCTGAGTTCACTTGCCATTGTACTGCTAGGCTACTATCAGACAAAGGACTAGAAGAGCTAGCAAAGGTTGAGCCAATAACTCCTGAGATTCTATCAAGAGAGTTGCTTGGTTACAATCCGATCTAAACTCAGCACACAGGGTGCTTGGAATCATTATGTTGGGTTACCGGACCCTAACCAACACCGATTGGGGGGTAATTAATTACTGCCAGTTGTGGGGTGTAAAATACCGGGCGTCTCCTTAGGTGGACTGTATATTATTTGGGTTTGGGGTTTCTTTTCGTTGTTCCATTCAATTGCACATCACATCACACTTTCGTACATCTATCACTCAACATTCTTACGCAACACACATAGTTCGTCCACAACACACATTTTATTTACATATTTACATAACTAACTACTACGTCACACACAATTAACACGGAACATTCCTTTTCATTTTGGTCTGCTCCCATCCATCCTTCCTGAGAGTCAGAGCCGACACGACTTTTGCTCAGTAGATCGACCACTATCTAACAACCAGATGATCCAAAGCGGTGACGTCACCGATAACGATCGCCCGTGATCGCTATCGGTCGAAGTGGAAGGGAGAATACCATCTCTATTCGGTGGAACGATCGTTGGAGAGAAAGTCCTCTCATCCCACAGTGCCGTAGCAAGGGTTGGGTGATGTTACTCCCGAACACATGCTTTTAGCATGAGATAAGCCCTCTTACCGTCAACAAGGTGGAAAATTTGACCGACGAGAGGGAATTCGAACAGGTGTTTTTAATTCTAGAAATATCGTAAACATGGTGAGTGATTTTTTTCCACCTGCAATATGGACGCGTAATTGTACCACGAGGAGGAATTTTGGCTCTAGTGGGAAAAATATGCGTCCAATTTTCTAGTGGGACAAATCGTCTATGCATTTTTCCGAAATTGATTATTTGTAAGATGGGACAATAATGGGTCCAGCGGCAGTGTATACCATCGATTGTAGCCTTGACAGCGCTTGCTTGTTTCTCGAGTGAAAACGTTCTCGACTATAATCTTCCATAGCTCTTCACGGACCCGATGAATCAATGGTGCGTAGGGACTTCACATTCGTCGCACTTTTCAATGATTTGCCACACCGAAAATAGTTGGTCTACTGTCCATCGTCTGGCTATTTCCTCAGTTTCAAAGCGTGTTTCCTAACCGGTAAGCGTACGACACGCTTTGTAATGTTCACTTCTATTTGGAAAAACCATGACCCGTCGATGACCGAAGGTGTCCTGTTGTAATGCTTCTTGTATTTCCTTCGCCGCCATCCCGAAGTCTAGCTTTGGTCAATCACTCTTATCGTTATACAAAAATGTCAGCCAACACATCTATCGGTTGTCGGGCTTGTTGTTTGGAACTTTTCAACATTTAGTGGAACAGCGATGTTGATTTTGGTTCCCAGCCAACACTACTGTTCAAACCTGGACAGGCTTAGAATTTCATTGACTCTGGAAAACCGCGTACTGCTGATATCGCTGGGTGCTTGATAAGACATGAATCGCGGCAGAAGAACAGCATAGGGTTGGGAACGGCTTAAGCACCGCAAGACCCTATTCCAAGCACGGGGTAAAGGTTAACCTTAAACGCTCTTTTTTGCAGTATGCTGCTCCATGTAGTAAAGCACCATACTGCAAAAATGAGCGTTGTAGCCACAACATCATACCAATGCAAAGGTGTTATGGGCATTGCAAGCTCTAAATTAATAACGTGCTCAATTAAAACTAGGAATATTTTAACTAACAGCTCACGTGATCACTTTTAAAATAAGGAAAAAATAAGTCGAGCATTCGACTATGACGAAGTCTGTAAGTCGCATATTAAATGGGCCTATTTGTCAAAGGATAAACTTGTTGTAATGGAATTTGGTTGCGGTTACTAGTGACAGTTTGAGAAAAATGTGTTTTAGTTTTTGATTATTTTTTTAAAGGGATCGCGTGAAGTGTTAGATTTAATTTTCCTAGTTATCCAATAACAATACACTGTTCGACCAAGTTGAGGTATTATTCAAGCACTACGATTTCATCATTTTTAAATTCCTTTTTTGAAACGAGTTACCGGCAAATAAGTCAAAATAAACAAAAATGTGTGAACACAACACTGTATCCTATACTGTCATTCCCTTCAAAACAACGCAATATGTAACAAGATTAAGAAAAAAGAACAATGACTAGACTCATTCCTCACCTCAAATCGTTCATCATTTCAATAAATGACCAATTTCACCCCCCAAAAAATTTAAAAACGAAAAATCCACATATGGTCAATTGGACAAACAACTAACTGAAACAAGCGAAGCAAAGAAAGGAATCGAAAATCGGCCACGTGATATCTATTACCGTAGAGAAACCCCGGGGAAAATATCTAAGACTCATTATTTCTTCGACTATAATAAGTGATAAGATGAACACAGCATTAAAAACAAACTTCATTGTTTATGTATATTATAATAAATCTTATAGCTAATGTGTACTACTACTATTGAGGGGAAGCTCATATAAGGAATCTTCAAATTAATAACGATAAGGCATTAAAAAAATGATGATGATGACGATGGAATAAATGATTGCATCCCGAAATCAAAACCGAACCCAAGGATTTCTCTAACTGATGAAAACGAATCCGAAATTCCCCCTGGACAAGTTAGGCGTATTATTGATCGCTTAAAGTGCGCTAACATCTGCTCAGTGCAACTTTCTGTATTACAAATTCACTCCGTATGCGACGGAATATCTAAATCGAGGAGTGCGAATATATTCATCGAAGGACCTTACCGCTAAAGTAAACGTACGTCGTAGTTAGTTTCAACCTTGCACCATGACTGTTGTCCGATTGAACAGATCCAAGGTAAGAGTACTGAGGAAGGCCGGCAGCGAGCCGTGCGTTCCCAGGTGAGTCGTTACCATATCGGAAATCGATTCACTGTACGCAGTCTCCAGCATGTTGAGAATTGTCCCGGATTCGTTCAACCGGAAGTTGAGATACTCTTCCTCATCCTCAGCGTACATGCTGGAAATACGGTAGTTGGTGTTGCCGACCCGATCGACGCGGTAGCCAAACAGCATGTAGCAAACCTCGCGAAACTCATTGCTGGCGGATTTGTAGATTTCCTTAATGTGCTGATTTTTTGCTTCAAGAGACTGCACTTGCGCTTTTAGATTGTTCAATTCCATCACGTTCATCGTCATGTTGCTGTCGTTTAGACGTATCGTGAGTTCTTCGTTGCCTTCCTCGAGCCTTCGGTTGCGCGACCTAAGCCTTTCTATTTCCGCTTGCAGTTTTTCGATCTCATTTTTATGCGCTTCGTATGCCTCGTTGGCAGGACTGTCCGTGTACTGGACCACCTTGACGCGATCCCGATTGATGTTTGCTCGGAGGGTGACGTTTTCTAGCTCGAGTTCCAATTCGTCCTTGCGCCTCTTCAATCTTTCATTATCCAACCGAAGGGAGTCAATCTCCCGACGAAGCTTTTCATACTGTTCGCTAGTTAAAGCCGAATCCATGCCTATGGGAATTCATAATTTTTAGAATAAATAAGTACATTTCGAAAATACAGAATACTAACTCATATCGGGCATCGATTTGGAAGATTGTAGTTCACCTTCCAGTTTGGCGTTAAGTTCGCGATATCCGACTAACTGCTTTTCTAGCATTTCAATTCGAGTACGCATTTGAGCTTCCTGATTGCTAACGTTTGTTGGGTTGACTAAAAGTAAAAACGAACAATAGTAATTAATGTCCCGGTAGCATAAACAATAAAAAAAACATCTTACTTGTCAAATCCTTCTCATAACTATCCAAAAGTTGCTTCCAGCAGTCTCTCTCGCCCACCACCAGATGAAGCTTCTTCTGCACCCGATGCAATATTGCCTGGTGATGCTTCAGCGAACGTTTGAGGTCATCCAGCTGTTTTTGGAGCTGTTCATTCTCCCCCTTCGTTTCGTCGATTGCAGCCTGAATCTGATTTTTTTCGTTTTTGACTGAAGATTTCTCGCTAGTTAGAATAACATCTTTCTGCAAAATTTGCTCGATGCTAGAGCGCAACACAATCGGAGTGCAAGACGATTTTTTGGGGCAAAAATCAACTGCCAACTTGCGCCAGTCGGCCAGCTCCTTCTCAATGTCCTTCACCTTTACGGTCAAAGCAGCGGAATCTACTTCGTTTTTCTCGAAATTTTCCAACCGACTTTTTAAACTGGCAACCTGCTCTTCCAACAACATTTTGTTGCCAATGATTCCATGTAAATTTTTCGAATCCTCCTTCAAACGAATATTCTCCTTCTCCAGCTCAGCATAGTTCGCCAAACGGGAGGTACTGACCCTTGAAAGGTTTTTCCAATCTTCATAGCTGCCTATCTCATATTCCAAAGATTTAATTCTGGATTCGGCTTCACAAAGTCTCTCCTTAACAACATCCAGCTCTTTGCTGGTAGCATCGAACGAATTCGCCTTCGACTGCAATGTTTCAGCTAGTTCTTTGTATGTATCCAACTCTTCTTGAGTCATCGAGAGTTGATCTTCTACATCCAGCATTTGATGATTCAAATCGCGTACTTCCGCATGGAGCTCTCCTGTCTCAAAGTTGTATTTCTGCTCCAAATCTTTCAAAGCTCGTCTGAGCTCATACAACTGGTCATCGCTCGACTGCTTAAGAATGTTAAACTGATTCTTCGTCTTAACTAGCTCTTCTTTAGCCGACTGCTCGCGTTTACGAACAGCAGACAGGTGCTTTTCAAGGTCGGACACTTTTTTCACACTATGAGCCAGTTCCTTCTCCAAGGATGATATTTTGTGTTGACTCTTAAGCGATGACGTTGCCATCTCTGTGTTCTGATGTTCGATCTCTTTTTTCAGCATGGTTATCTACGGAAAGAAAAACTTATTTAGGAAAACTCATCCGAGACAATCGAATCTGAAAATTTACCCTCGACCGGGCCTCAATCAGATCTGCTTTCATCCGTCGCGTCTCCCAGGGACTCTGCACTGCCATCGAGCAATGCGAGCCTGCCAGCGAATCTATGCTAGCGTTCTTATCCTGCCCTGACGCATCTATTGAGATGTCACTCATTTCGTAAAGCTTGCGCTTCTTCCGACCTGAATTAATAATAAACATTAGCTGATTCTAACCTCTATCCTTCACCCCACTAGCCAGCTACAAGTTCGGTACTTACTTATCTCGAATGATGCGTTCATATAATCGAAACTATGCCGCTTTGGAAGCGTGCCGGAAGTAAGACTGTTGTCAGCATTTTCGCCGAGACTGTTGTTTTCATTGCAATTGCTCTCCATAGCTTAACCGTAGGCAAATGCCCAGTCTGTTTGAACACTTATCGGGCTCGCAAGTCAACCAAAAAAAAAAGCCGCACTACTTTTCTGTATCTAGCTCAAACTAATACAATTTATGCCGAAGAATTTTCACCATATGCACAACCAATACAATTTATTCAACGTTATTGACTGAAAATATTCTCTAAAGCTTGATTCTATTCGAATTTCAAGACAAAATTTCCACTGCTCGGAAAAAATAAGAAAAATACGAGTCCCAAGCCAAATTTTGACAGTTCCACTCCGTTTTCGATCAATATTCCTCGATTCAAAAGAGGGGTTTAAAGTCATCAAACGCATTTGTATTAGTAAAACGAAACAAATAATTTGATTGGTAAATTATGATCGAATTCGCTTGTACAGTAACACCCCGTTCGCACTACAACCTATATTAAGTGATATAGAGTATCTTGATATCGACATTTATGCATCAAATTTTCACTGGAAATAACGTGCATGGCATTTGTTATCAAGATACTCTATATCACGTAATATAGGTTGTAGTGCGAACGGGGTGTAAAAAGAAATCGCTTGTTTGTCACTCACACAGCTGAACGAGCTGTAATAACCTGGGTAAACAGATTCCAGATTTTTGCTTTGGTGCCATAATCGGCAGGGGTGCATTCAAATAGCAAACCAATCTTGCATACAAGCTTTATAGCGCCGATTGATTCGCTATAAAATGCATGCAAAAGTTTGTAAGGGGAAAATCCAGGGAGCTAGAGAGAAGTCATTTTGCTTTAGCCAACATCTCTAACATCCAAACGTCAAAAGATTCATTGTTTGTAAACAATTGAGGAATCCAACTTGATAAAAGAAGAAGACACCGAGTGGTGATAAATCTGACAGCCCCCATGTTAAAGTATCGGACGAAACTTTTAAAATGCTTCTAAAAAATTCAAATGAAATTCTAATTAAAAGCGTTTTGTTGTATGATGTAAGAAAAATCCAAAACTTCACAATATAGACATTTTTAGCAAAATAAAAATAAAATTAAAATAATTCCCCTATTGTGCAGTTTTGCATTTTTCTTACATCATACAACAAACCGCTTTTAATTAGAATTTCATTTAAATTTTTTAGAAGCATTTTAAAAGTTTCGTCCTATACTTTAACATGGGAGCTGTCAGATTTATCACCACTTGGTGTCTTCTTCTTTTATCAAGTTGGATTCCTCAATACTGGGGCTCGTACCCGTAGAAACAAACGTCAGACGGGCCTTATTCAAATAAGGCCCGCGATATGCTGCATACTGTCAAACGTTAGTAACAAGGCCCCTGGGAAAATCGGCTGACAAAAGCATACACGGAGAAAAATTAGTTTAGTTTGGAACAAGTCAATTTTTGGTTGTAATTCAAACTACAACTCTCGAGTAATTCATGTTAAGGGCCTAAAAGCCAATTGTAAACAATGATATTAATTGTCGATTTCTCTTGAATCTTAAATCACTCTGGTGAAATGAAAGCAGCATGTGGTAGCAGATTGTTAGTTCTACCATAACCAGTAGCTGGATATAGTAGGATTCTCGTGATTCCTGAGAGATCAACGTTTAAAGTCATTATTTACAAACGGCTTTAAGGCACTTATCATGAATTACTCGACAACTCTGGCTGTCGATAAGTCGACATATCAAGCTGACCAATGCATTAGGTCCTACACGGTAAGCTTCCTTTACCCATTAATGGGTACGATTTATTATTATTTTTATTCCTCCTGTGGAATTTTACATATTTTACTCAAAAACTGGGTGGACGCAGTTTTATGGTAAATGGGTACACATTTCCACATGAGGAATAACAATAATAAAATCGTACCCATGACTGGGTAAAGGAGCTTTACCGGGTAGGTAACATTGAGAGATTCTCTTCGTCGACTTTTTCTTTTGTTAATAGTTTGTCAATTAAACGATTTGACTTGAGTAGACTTAATATTACCACAGAGAACAGACGTCCAGGCTCAAACGACCACTTGTGATCATAAACGGAACTGTCCATTCAAATTAGTATAGAATCTTTTACGGAGTGACGCTACCCAAAAAATATAGAGCTCTTGTAAAAAAATAAAATAAGAGCAAAGTGTATCAAAAATGACCAAATGGAACAAGGTTATTGACATTAAATGACTTGCGTTTTGCGAAAAATATTCGGAACATCTTTGCTCGTACCAAATAACAAGCAAGGATTATTCCAACAAGATAGCTAAAGAATTGGCAACATATAAGTAATTTTATTTCATCGTCCCTGAATAAACCTATCAGTGCCGGATGTACTGGGATGCTTTGAGGGAATCGACCAGGTAAAAAACAAACATCGTTAAAGTAAATGTTGAAGGAGATGTTCGCTCATCACCATGAGGCACCAAGAGTGAACAACAATGTTTTTGGCTAGAATTGAAAGATATGAAGAGAAAGTTTTTGATAGTTCCGCTAGTGTGCGGCAGGCTCGGAAACATAGCAGATGTTTTAGGAAAATTGAGCGAAAGAGCATGTGTACAGTGGTACTCGAATCAACGACATTTTGCCTAACATCCACTGCGGGTAGGTTAAGCACGGACTAAGTCCGCCACTTCAACAGGCTCAGTTGAAACAGCCTGTTGAAGTGGCGGACTTAGTCCGTGCTTCGACCTACCCCGCAGTGGGATGTTAGGCAAAAATGTCGTTGGTCTGAGTACCACTGTACACATGCCCTTTTCGCTCAATTTTCCTAAAACATCTGCTATGTTTCCGAGCCTGCCGCACACTAGCGGAACTATCAATAACTTTCTCTTCATATCTTTCAATTCTAGCCAAAAACATTGTTGTTCACTCTTGGTGCCTCATGGTGATGAGCGAACATCTCCTTCAACATCATAATCGTTACTCCTCGCACGGAGAATATATAAAATAACAATTAATGTATGTTAAAGTAAAGTTAAATAAAATATTTCCTAAATTTGTAGATTTTTTATTTTCAATGCTTTCTGAGAAAAAAAAACCAATACCGATGTAAACAATATGCAAAATCTGATACGCCAAACTAACATGTCATTGAGTGTGGAGAATTGTGGAGTACTGGAAATTTACCCGAACCAAATCCCGAGACAAATCCCGTTCAAAATCCCGTGATCCCTTTCCCGAACTGTAAACCAGCCTTAACCACGAGGCTGTAATAGCATGCATATATAGGGCATATGAATTTCGTCTAGTGCATAATGGAAGTTGGATTAAAGATGAAAAGGGCCCCACTAAGATCGAACTAATGCTATATCTTTTGTAATGCCATAAGACATTGCTAAAGTAGCATTATTGCATTGGTAATGCATCGCTACATTCTTAAGCTAATCTAACGCTTCATCTCTAGACAACTGCTGAATTGATGCTATTCCGTATTACCGATGTTGATTTTGGGTTGAAAAAGTGCAATAATATAATGCTTGTGGTTACTTGGGTAGTGTTTCAATATTGACAAAGGGACATTGACAGAATTGTTCTGTTACGTCATCAATGTTGATAAACAAAATGATGGTCAAAGGTTAAAATGGGATGAAAATGTGAATACTATTTGCACACAAATCAGCAAGGAAATCATTGGAAAACAAACCATAGATTTCCCAAAAACAATTAATTGTAAGTTAATTACGTTAATTTCATTTGATAAAAGAGAGCTTAACCCCCTTTGTATACTTTAGATGAAGTAGGTTGGTGGCATGTTGCAGGTTATTAGAGGCAGCAGTAATATTCGAACGTTATTGTGCGAAAGCATTCGAAAAAAAAAACTATGTTCCGACCACTTCTCTCCAGAGAGCTACCGGGATATGCACAGGAAAGCACTCGGGTGCGAAAAAAATAATCGCAATAATCCTTTCATATATTTTAAGGCTACTACCTAATATTGTTCCACGCGTGGATTCTCTGCGGAGGTTCCGGTGAGGATTCCGATGAGCATTCAAATGCTGGTACTTGATTGAGAAAGAGCATAGCAAGAGTTTGCCAGCAGATAACGCAATGGAATGCGAATATCTCGAAGATAATATTGACTTCCAAAAGTGGATGGAAACTACTTCACATGCAGAGACATTAAGATTGGTTGATGTTCAAACGGGTGAAAAAGATTTGTTTTTTACATGGGTGCCGGATGACAGATCGAAAATTGATCTACACGGTGAACGCTTCTTTTCCAATGGAAGAGTAATATATTTGTATCACTTTTTTCACATGCCGTCGGAAACCAAGGGCTACCCGGATAAAAATAACCATACAATTACAATACAATAATATAAAAAAACTTTAAAATATATTTCCGACCATTAATCGTATTGTTCATGAATCAGATAAATGAAAAATGCATATTGTCATTACAATAGATTTACAATACACTCTATATGCTAGGATTTTCAACAATTGAGCAGCAGTACAATTAATAGTAATTGACTAAAATTTGTTCGGAAAATAATGATTTTTTCTATAGTTAAGATACATAACAACCCCCCTTTTCTATTGTCGATGTCTCAATTTACATTAGATTTTATTGTGGTAACAATAACTCCTATCGTCATTTTATTGTTGTGAACAATACTTTTCCTTTCTTGGAACCGAAGATACGAAGTAGAGGGCGATGGTCGGTCTGCAGCCGGAAGTGTCGTCCGAAGAGCATTTTGTGAAACTTCGTAACGGCGAAGATGATGGCCAAACCTTCACGGTCGGGCTGACTGTAGCCTTGCTCTGCCTTCGTAAGTGCCCTTGATGCGTGTTGGACAACTTTGACGGTACCGTCGGGGAACCTGTGGCTAATGGTCGCCCCGAGTCCAACGGAAGAAGCGTCAGCAGAAACGATGATCTCCCGCTTTGGATCGTAGTGTGTTAGGAGAAGATCCGATGAGAGAATCTGCTTGAACTGATCAAACGCTTTCTGGCACTCCGCAGTCCAAAGAAACTTCGTCTCCACCTTGAGGAGATTGTCGAGCGGGTAGCGTGGCATGCGCATGTTGGGGACAAACTTACCATAGTAGTTGATTGCCCCCAAGAACGATCGCACACCGGATACATCGGTTGGAGGCGGCAGCTTAGAGATCGCCTCGATTTTGGCAGGATCCGGGCGTAACCCGCGACTGTCGACGATGTGCCCCAAGTAACGGATTTGCTGCTTGCGAAATGTGCACTTCTCGACTCGGATCGTGAATCCGAAATCCTGGATACGCTGCAGAACTTCCCGTAGATTGTGGTCGTGCTCCTCTTCTGTTTTGCCGCCAACGATGACGTCATCGAGATAGCCAGAAGTACCCTGGAGTCCGGCTAACATGGTGTCGATGAGCTGCTGGAACGCACCAGGCGCGATCTTCACACCCGGTGGGAGGCGGTTATACAAATAGAGGCCACGATGCGTGTTGATGGTCAGCAAACTACGGTAATGTTCATCGACTTCCACCTGCAAGAAGGCATCGGACAAATCTATCTGGCTGAAGATCTTGCAGTTAGCCAGCTTGGCGAAGATATCGTCCGGAAGTGGAAGAGGATACTGCTGTGGTTGGAGCGCTGCGTTCAGACCCGTGGAGTAGTCTCCGCAAATCCTGATGGAGCCATTGGCTTTACGGACTACGACGATCGGAGCGGCCCACTCCGAATAATCGACCGGTGTGATGATGTTCAGCTTCTCTAGCCGGTCAAGCTCACGGTCAACGGTATCATACATAGCGTAAGCTACCGGACGTTTCGGACAGAAGACTGGTCGAACGTGTTCTTTCAGCTCCAACTTCACCTTTGTTTTGCTGCACAAGCCGAGCTGTTCGTTGAAGACCTTGGGGTAAGACGACTTGAGTGCAGCTGTCGACGCTGGCGATCCTGATACGTGGCAGCAGAAAGTGTCCATCGGCACGGACCACAGGTTGAAACTGTCGACCAAATCGGATCCGAGTAACTGCAGCTGGTTCTCGGTCACACGGATGAGTTCACGTCGTGTGCTGCTTCCTATGGTGACGTCACACTTGAATTCACCGTCGAGCGCTAATATGCTGCCAGATGCCGTTCTCGCTTTAACTGTCGGTGGTGATAACGCAGGACTGCCAAGTTTCCGCCATATCTCGCTGCTAATGACGGTGATGTCTGAGGCGGTGTCGAGTTGCAGGCGAATATCCGTTCCGGAAAGGCCAACGGAAACAAATCTGCGTCGCTGCTGCACGCTGCACACGTCGACGATCACCACCTTGGCTGCCACTGCTTGCTTCTTGCGCCTCCGTCCAGGTTTTCGGGACTTGGCACTATTGCAGTACCCCTCACGATGTCCGAACTGCCCACAGTCGGAACATTTGTGGTTTCTATAGCTGCAATCCCGAACGTAGTGAAATGCACCGCAGAACCAACAAGGCGAATTTGGTTTTCTGCCGGTGTCACTGGATATACGTTTTGGTGACTCATGGTCACGCTTCTCAAACCGCTTACCACCAAACTTGCGAATCGCTTGTACTTGGTCATACGTGGACGGAGATTCGATCATCGCACTGTCGTGTTTGAGGTTATAGAGACGCTGACATTCCTCCGAAAGTTGCTCTAACGACACGTCGTCTCTCTCTTCGATTTTCGTGAGGAGACGGGTGCGAATCTCAACGTCGTTCTCCGATTTCAGGCCACACACGTAGACCAAGCACTTGAATTGCTCTTCTGAGAGCTTGCCAAGCTCAAACTCCACGCAAGCTTTGTTTACTCTGCAAGCGAACGTCACATGGTCCTCTGCAGGGTTTTTAGCTATCTGCAGGCATCGGTATCGACGACTGATAACCGACTGTTTTGCTCCAAACAGGCTCTTGAGCTTGGCAACTGTTTGTACGAAGCTAAACTCTTTTGGCATTTTCGGTAAAATATAGCTTACGTACCTTTCATGTTCCGATGCACCCAACTTACGCAATAAAAGGCGAACTTTTGCTTCATCGTCCAGCCTAGCAGCATCCTTCTCGAAAAGATCGTCGTATCTCGAGTACCACGCAGCGAACGTCACGTTGGATTCAACTTCGAACCGGAACTCTTTAATATTGCTCGCCAGCGAGTCGAGAATTTGTTCCGGGTTCGGTGGTACTTGTACGTTGATCGACGATGCCATGCTACGAAGAAATTGCTCCTGTTTTTCGTCGCTTTGCTGCTGTCGCTGGAGGATTTGCGCCATGGTTTGTTGGTATTGCGCTTGTTGTTGCTGCATCAGCTGCATCATCTGAATGAGCAGTGCTTCGGTATTGTTTACCTGTGCTTGCGGTTGGTGGTGCGGGAAAGGCGCATACTGCTGCTGCTGGGCAGTAGAGACGGGAATGAACGGCTGTTGCTGATGTGCTGCACTAACCGGAACGAACTGCTGCTGCTGCTGCTGCTGCTGCAGGTGGACCGCCGACACGGGAATAATCGGCTGATTAATTTGCTGCCGATGATTTATTACCCCCGGGGGGTCAACACCATTTTGTTCGTCGTTAGTGCACGACATCACACTCCACTTTCTCTTCTTTCGCGCGGGAGACGAAATGTTTGGGCGTTTTGCGGCGGAAAACTACCCACACTCGCGATTACTCGTCGCCACTTTTGTACCGTAAACCCCGGGACTAACTTTCGGACTGTTCACACCATCGGGGTAATTAATTAACGCGCAATAACGAAATAAAACTACATTTATTCACTACACATTAAAACGGTACAACCAAAAACTATAATGGACGTTACATGACTAACTATAAACAACAACAAAACACAACCACATTAAAAATCAATGTATGCGCATCTTCAGCATCGCACAGTGACAGCTATGCTGCCGCGTGCGAGCCCTGCGGCTTTGCGCTGCTTCGGTTGGACGTGAGCAAGTGAAGCGCAGCGCAATAGGGTGGTCCACAACAAATACTATTAATTGTACACACTATAGATTGTATTGTATGGTTACAATATATTCAATTGTAAATCTATGAGAATTGTTTATTCGAGTAACCCAAATAAAAAGTATTATAGATTTACGATAAAATATACTGTAACCATACAATAGAATCAATAGTATGTAAAATTGATCGTACACAGAGCCGAATTTGATTTGCAATTTTACCATTATTGGGGGTTAGGATGACTATTGCAGTATAGTGATTTTAAACCGACTATGATCATGGTCAAAACGACCATTAAAAATAGTTGATCCAACATTTGCCATTGTGTGGGGCGAGACGATAGCATTGTATGCCACTCTATAATATGTACTGTCTATGCCGTCTCGACCTGATAGCCTACATGTGCTGGCAGTCAGTATGGGGTCATACACGAGTCGGGTAAGACGTGTGTTGGGAGCTTAGAGTGCGCAATCGGTGATTTCCTGGCATATTCGAGATTACACATTTGGTGTCAGTGGCAGGTTTTGCTGGAATTTTTTTTTGTAGATCAATGCAAACAAACCGAACAATTATTACTGCTTGGAAAAAAAAACTCGAGGAAATCACCCATCGCGTTGTAAGGAAATAACCTAGCTCCACTTGTTCGAGGCAATTTATATGGCTACCGGGAAAGCTTCAAAGCTATTTGTAAGTATTATATTATTTCTTAAATATTGGCGTGTTGAGAGGACCGCCACTTACAACAAAAAGACTCACAGCGAGTTGGGAGGACCGCTGGAAGGGCCACGATTGTGCGCGTTGGGAGGACCGCATGCATGGATGGAAAGGCGAGTTGTGAGGACCGCTGAACTCCGAATAATGGCGTGTTGGAAGGACCGCTACATATGAGAGACCGTTGAAACTAAATAAATGCGCGTTGAGAGGACCGCAATAAAAATGGAATAAAAAAGCTTCAGAAAAAGCCTGTGTTCATGGAATAATGTATAGCGAGTTGAGAGGACCGCTAGAAGAGACAAGATCATGCGCGTTGGAAGGACCGCAAAGCAAAAAAAAATATGGAGAGAAATGCGATTTGTGAGGACCGCAAAGAAGAAGCGAGTAGAAAGGAGCGCCAGTTTTGTTTATGTGTGCTGTGAAAACCACAAAAAAAAACAAATGACTCCTAGAGGTTATAGAAATCCAAATTGCGAGAGCAGGCAAAATGAGGAAAAAAAATTCAGCTGTGTAGGTATTGCGCCTATTGACTTTTCTACCGCCGTTAGTATTAGTAAGCAGTTTCACTAATACAATCGTTTTGCTGGTTGAAAATAAAAAACAAACCGTCGTCAACCTGAACATTTTGATAGTTGATCTCGTGGTTGAAAACAATAAACAAATCGATCCTATACGTGTGTTAAGTAGCACGCTAGTGTTTATGAGATCGCTCGGCGAGAACCAAATAGATAGAAAACAGTTCATCCCATTTGAACGACGTTCATACGTATCTACCAATACCGATGCAAGACACCAATAAGGGAACAATTGTCTCTCTCTCTCTCCCCTAGTTATTGACTGCAATGTTGGAGCACAGAAGTCATTGACTGCTGTTAGTTATACAGCGAATCCAAAAGAAGAAGCAATTCAAAATGGGAGCTGTGGTACTTGAAGAAAGCACAATCACACAGAGTTCAGATCTTCGAGGCTATGCATCGAGCAATCCCTTGCAGGTGATGTGTAGTTTCAGAGCTAAAATAGAAGCACTCGGATCTACCAAGCTTATAGTTACAGCGGATTTTGTCGTAGTTATAGAAGGTAAGAGGTCTCTACTGGGCAGAACTACGGCTAGCGACATTGGTTTATTGAAAGTCGGAGAAATGGTAAACACCTGCCAGCAATCTGCACTGTTCCCAAAAATGCCAGGCGTGAAAATTAAATTTAGCGTAGATAGCTCTATTCCACCAGTGCGGAATGCGTACTACAACATTCCGGCCGCTTGGAAGCAGATGGAAGCGAAAGGAATAATTGAACAGGTCAGCACCGCGCCACAATGGATTAGTGGTATGTCGGCCGTGCCGAAGGGCAAGGATGATTTTCGCTTGGTTGTGAACATCAGGGTACCAAACAAGGCCATCAAGCGAGAGTATTTCCGGTTACCGCTCAATGACGAGATGAATATAAAGTTTCATGGTGCCAAATTTTTTACAAAGCTCGACCTGTCAGATGCATTCCATCACCTCGAGTTAAGTGAAGAATCGCGCGAACTTCCCAACTAACATTTTTAGTTGCCTAAGCCGAAGTTAAGAACTTATAAGCTGTTTTATAATTGTATAAAAGCAAGTGAAGCTGAATAAGCTATAAGCAGAATTAAAAAATCGATGCAGTACCTATGCTTAATGTAACACAGCTTTAACACAACATTTAGCTTTAGGTTGCATACTTTGAAAAGAAAGCTCTTATGCGAACAATGTTTGTCTGCATTTACACAGCTTGTTTATGTAGCTAAGACATTAGTCGGCTAAGTATTTGAATTATCATTCTGTGTTCTCTTACACAGTTTTATTTGTTGGCTTTATAATAGCTTTTCAAACGCCTTTATATTAGAAATACCTTAGCCACTATACAGCTTAGTGATTATAGCTGTATAAAATGTTGTATAAGTACATTGAGCGAACACATCGAAAATATTTCATTCGAATATAGTATGGAAATTTGCCAGAAGACATTATTGCAAATTTTATACGATTCCCTTATGGAAAGAAATCATATGACAATCGTATGAATATTTTCCTCACATGAAAAAAAAAGTTGCAATCGGGATGCGAACCATGAACCTCGGCATCCAGAGCCGAGCCACAATCCCACGAGACTAAACACGCTTGATAAGTGATGTCAATTGAAAGCGTAAAAGAGGCATGCTTTTATCGACCAATGCAACAATAATCTTTTAATACGATCTCTTATGGCTTTGTGGTTAATAGTTCTGATCGTAGGGATAATTTCCTGAGTGTAGTTGCGGCACAGAGTATGGAGCATATATGCAGTTATTTATATGGAGTTCTTGAGCTTGAGCTCTTGAGTTGAGTCTTAGCTGTCAAACTAAATAAAAGGAATACCGTCCATTTTATCGAGCAGAGCATTTAGATTTCAAAATATTTCGGAGGATGTTTAAAAAAATTAAGAAAAGCGGTACTTACTATTGAAAACGAAATCGGAGAAAGTATGAAGCTTATTTGAGGAATTCATATTCGGAGATTCGCGCAATTGACAGTGCTGTCGAAAATTTCTTTCAAAGAAACAATATAAATTCCACTGAGCAGAAGATCAGGTGTTCAATTCCCGGTCTTAGTGGATTTTTTTTAATCACAGGAAATTCATTAATATAGCAATGATAAATATAGCAATCTCTAACAACAGCTATAAATGAAATTGATATTAATGTAGTTTAAACAAATATAACAAATGAATCCATGAGCGGCACAGATAACAACGTAAATTGGATGGTGATCATGTTTAGATTATAAGAATCTCGGTAACACTGATTTTCAAAACAGTATAAACCTGTTCGTAAAGAGCTTCAGCAATTATTGTTGTTCAACATTATTAGAACTAAAATATGTTTTGAACACTTTGAATGCGGATACTGGAATTCCTCACAGCTGATATGGATCTGAGCATACAGTCACCGTTCTTAAGGTGAAGGTGCAGAGTTCAAATCTGGTGAGTACACGGGTAAGTGATTTATAAATATATACTATATATAAACATTATAATACAAAGTTCATATAGTTGAATGTTAATGAAATCTGCCAGTTGGAGCCACGGAACACTGAAGAAATTTAAATCCATTGCAATTGACTTGGTTTTTAACGATGGAATCTTGGTTAAAAATGGATGTGCCGTTATTCCCCTTGAGCTCCGAGCAAGAACATTGGAAATAGCTCACGCAGGTTACCCACTGGAAGCTAAACTGAAGAGCATTCTCCGAAGGCGCGTATGCTGGTCTGGAATTGCTAGTGATGCGGAGAACTGGGTGAAGTTTTGCGCCATCTGTGCTATGAATGGCAGACCCGAAAGGCCTCCACCAATGCAACGAACCTTCGCTCCCAAGGGTGTATGGGATACTATTGCCCTCGACATCAACAGGCCTTATATGAAGCTTGAGGGAAAATCGATTTTGGTTATAATCGATTTTCGGTCTAGATATGCTATTGCACGACCTGTGACGTCGACAAAGTTTGAGCACACTAGAAGCGTATTAGATGCGGTTTTTGACAGAGAAGGTTTCCCAAGAGCAATTAAGTCCGATAATGGTCCACCATTCAACAGTGAAGACTATGCGAGATACTGCTCTGAGCGTGGAATACAAGCCATATTATCGACGCCTTTCTATCCGCAGCAGAACGGGTTGGTAGAAAGCTTTATGAAGGTCGTAAATAAAGCCATGTGTCGCATTAAATGCTCGAAAATGCTACGAAAAAGAATTGCAAGCTGCAGTTCAGTCATATAATGCCGCAGACCATAGGATTACTAAACTGCCACCAGAAGAGATATTCCCAACAAACATCGGTGTTGAATTAGAGCTTGTTCAAACAAATTTGGAGAAGCTATTCAGCTATTCTAGAAGAAACAGCTGAATAGCTTCTCCAAATTTGCTTGAACAAGCTCTAACTCAACACCGATGTTTGTTGGGTTAACTGGTCGTAAGATCAATCGTGGATTGCCACTGCAGTTACAATATGCAAAGTCCAACCACAATGACGAACTTCTGGATGAACGCGACCGTGAGTCCAAACTACAATCAAAGCAACGCGAAGACGTGCGGCGTGGAGCCAAAGCTAGTAAGGTGAAGCCAGGCGATACAGTTATTGTAGAACGCACATCTCGCGGCAAAGGTGATAGCAGATTCAGTAAGAAGCGCTTTACGGTGTCACAAGAAAGAAACGGTAGTTTGGCCATTTGTAACCCAGATGGCCAGCAGCTGAAACGTCATGTATCGCAAACAAAAAAGGATCAAGAATGGAGAAAACCGGGGTCATCTGGGCACTCGAATACCACTTGTCCGACCAGCGATGACAGTGCGCGGCCCCAGAGAGATAAGCAGCCTCCTTCTTATTTGTCCGACTACGCCCGAGCGGTTGAAGGAAACATGGAAACTCAATAGTAACTAAGTGTGGTTATAATATACCTTGATTAAAATGGATATTCTACACTTGAACTATTCAATGTAGTGTTGTATTTCTTCAGGGTATTCTCGGGTTGAACTCCTGCTTGCTTATGCTTCGTTGGGAAAACTGAATGCGAACGTCATAATTTTTTTTTCTCTTAGCTTACTAAGTTTTTTTACTAGGTACGAAAAGCAAAATCATGGGAAAAATTATGTTTGCTATAATTTTTTCAATATCATGGATTGAATCTTGATTTTTTTTTTTTTGGTTTTCTGTAGAGAAAGGGGAATGTGTGGGGCGAGACGACAGCATTGTATGCCACTCTATAATATGTACTGTCTATGTCGTCTCGACCTGACAGCCTTCATGTGCTGGCAGTCAGTACGGGGTCATACACGAGTCGGGTAAGACGTGTGTTTGGAGCTTAGAGTGCGTACTGCGCAATCGGTGATTTCCTGGCATATTCGAGATTACACAGCCATAATGTCGGAATAGTCCTTGTTACCATGATCATAGTCAAAAATACCCTGAACGTGGTGAATTTGTCCATTTCCATGGTTATTGTAACCATTATATGCAATAGTCAGCTTGACCATGATATAATTGTCGGTATAACGATAGAATTTTTTTCAGAGTATTGTTCGTGACGATAAGACAACATTATGACTTACTGTTTCTACAATAGAATCTATTGCAAATGGAGATAAGGGGGTTGCTATGTATCTTAACAATAAAAAAATATCACTTTTTTTGAACAAATTTGAGTTAGTAAATATTAATTGTATTGTTTCACAATTTATATATAAAATAAAAAGTCACTTTTTGCGTGACATAATTAATGGACGTTCCCAAATGAAGTATAAAGTAAATATATTGTAACGACAATATGCAATTCCTGAATTTATTGAATTTACTAGGATAACCACCATATTATATACGACTGAAAATTGGATCTGTTATCATCATGCTCCAGAATCTCAGTCAACCGAAATTGTGTAATGGAACAAGATTGGTCGTTAAGCAACTCAAGAATGTCATTCAGGTAATGATACTCAAAGGCGAAATCAAGGGCGAAGAAGTGTCCAAGAATTCCACTTATTTCAAACGATTGACCTATTGAGTTCAAACGAATACAATTTCCGGTTCGCTTTTAATTCGCAATGACAATCAATAAAACACAAAGTCAATCTTTGGAAGTGTGCGGGAGTAACCTTGAACGTCCATGCTTCTGGTATTGTTGTATATTAATCTTTGTTTATTTACGCGCTGTATAATGGAACAAATAATGAAGTCTACCACAACGTACTGAATTGAACTGGCTCAAGATTTTGTCAACCGCTACAAAAAAGTTAATAGAGCATGTAAATTCAATCAAATTCGAAAAGTGTTTAATTCAATCTATATCTAAAATTCAAGTTTCGTAATATGTTGTCGATCGCAAAGAAACGATAAAAAAATAAAGGTGACAAACAAACAAAGCCAAAAAATTGAATCATGAATGTTCGGAATTTTTTGAATCCTAAAATCGGTGAAAGCGGAACAAAGTTCGCCGGGTCAGCTAGTTTTATATATATTTTTTATTTTTTTTTTATTTTTATGGCGCTCGAAAGGTATTCGTCAGTTGTGCTGCATTAATTAAATTTAAATGGAGAACTGCTACAGGTTTTATCAGCTATATGTAATAGAATTTTGCAAGATGACGTCACTGGTGAACGTGGGGTTCATCCTGATGAATGGAATTCAGTTTTGACAGGTATTCGTTGTTTGTTTGTTTTCGAATTCAAACGGATGAACTTCCCTCAAATAAACAAACCACGAATACCTGTCAAAAGAAATTCATCCGATTCATTTTGCGAGGTTATGTTAGGTTGGCGTAAGACTCAATGATAAATAATCTATCTTCTTATCTCAGATACAGTTGTGTTCATTGTTGGTTTATTATGGGTTGTAGCAGAGTACGATGAACATTTTATAGCGTATTAAATCCAAGAAAAAGGCAAATATACAATATTATTAATATAGATGACCACCGATCATGCTATATACAATAGTTTCTAAGATGTTTATCGGCGAGAAGAAGGATTTCAATACAATAGAAGTTTAATTAAATGCCCTAAATAACTCAAGTAGTACGTAATCCACAGTAGATAATAACCCAACAAATATCGGTGTTGAATAAGAGCTTGTTCAAACAAATTTGGAGAAGCTGTTCAGCTATTCTAGAAAAAAAACAGCTGAATAGCTTCTCCAAATTTGCTTGAACAAGCTCTAATTCAACACCGATGTTTTTTGGGAAGTGAACATGTTTATAGAATATATGCATTTATAATGTTTGCGAATTTATCTTCATTAAAATCATCATAAAGTTTAGTGCCTATCACGAGTAAACCAAATTTAACCGAAGCGCAAATAAATTGCTCAAACAAGAGTCTCTCCTACTCAATGGCGTACGGGTCTTTGTTTTGCAAGAGTTAATTCTCACACTTTTGGCTCAGAATAAGAAAAACATATTTATCTACCGTGAGTGGGTAGTGTGAGTATATAAAACTATATACGTAAGAATATGCGTGCTGATTACTGTATATAAATATAAATTTTTTTAAATTCCGATCCAGAAGGGATAGAAGTAAACTTTTCGGTTTTCTCCACACTAAAATACATTTGTTTGCAACTCGACACGTCAAACTATGCAACTCGGGTCCGTCTATCACAATGATGAATACCATATTTCTTTCATTATAGAAAGTATAGGTAATGTTGCATAAATACCATAAAAATGTCGTTCTAGTTTTCATTGAAACTTCCTCTTCAAGTTTATAACCATATCGATTAGAGATTATTTGTTATTCTAAGATAAATTATAAGATTTTATTTCTATCCGCGAAGGATTAAGACCCTGTTCACACTACAACTTATTTAACGTTATATAGACTATCTTAATATGAGCATCTATAAGTCTAGTTTTCGCTGGAAATAATTTGCATTGCATTTCATATCAAGATACTAAAATTTATACTAAAACACTTTAAAAAAGACTGTGAACTGAATTATAAATACATGACTTATTTGTACGACTTTTACTGCCATTATAGAAATTTTCAATAGCAATGATTCATGAAATGGACTTCATTGAAAACACACACCGTACTACAAACAATCAATGTGCAACTAGCGTTTTGAAATTGGTTCACTGTTGTAGAACCCCTAGTCTTGCAGTCTGCACCTTGCCATGCACTCTTGCGCTTTTCAGTACCTTTTGGTACTAGTATCTTGGTTTTTGTTTTGATTCGCTATGTTATTTTGACACAATATTTGAGGGTGTATTGGTGTGAGTTGCGGTCTTAGGGGTGCATAATTCTGGAGCAACAATAGAAAAGGGCCTATAAACATTTGTAAACAAACACTTCTGAGCCTGTTTCCTCGGTGTCATCAATGCAGTTTTGACAGTTCAGGGAGCTTATTTACGTAGACTTAGAATATTTTCCTTAAGATCGGTTTGAGATTTTGTGCTCTACATTTATGACGATTGAAGTAAAATTGCAGGAAAATAGACACCAGTGCTTATTTTCACATCATTTCCTGAATCTAATCGCACAGAATCCGGAAAAAGCCAATGAAAATTTTCGATTGAGCGGTTCAAATGCTAACACCTTGTAAACATGCACACTGAACTTTCAGAAAAAGTAAGGTTAATACATTTGGTGCAATGATCTATGCAGGTAATTGGAACGAATCGGAATTGGAATAAAAAACTGAATCACTTTTTCAATCTGTCGCTAGTAAACGCGAGCAAATTCCTTTAAGGACATACACAGCTGAGTCCTTTCCCAATATTAATTCTAGCCTAGTATAATTCGCACTTCAAGTGTTTGAAACTATAAATCACAGCTATTTCAAAACTAAAAGGGCTCAAATTTCCAACCAAAGGAGCACGTTTTTGCTGAAAATATCGTGCATGAAGTATTAATAGTATTTGAGATTTGTGCTCAGCAAAACGCCAAGTGAGAGGAACTCGGTCGTGTATGTCTTTAAATTCCACTAAAAATCTTTAAAAACCTGTTTCGTCTGGTCATCGTCTGGTCATCCAGATCATCGCAGTAGGTGTAGATTAGTTTGGAAACGTGTTTCAGTTGATTATTTAAATATTTTTCCAGTGAAAAAGTTAGTTTAAATTTTCATAGTTTTTCAATTATTGTTTCGTAACTATTGAATTGAACTTAGGCTGTGTACCAATCCGCGAATTAATTTAAATTTTACTTAAACTTGACAGATGGCAAATCATCGATTAACCGATTAAAATCCCATTGTTACTTATCAACAAACTTTCGGTTGTCAAATATATTTGCTAATATAAGTCTAACAAAATTTAATAATTTATTTGACACTCTGAAAATTCTTGAGGGGCAAACATGAGCAAATTCATACACAGAGAAAAATAAGCCAATTCATACACAGAAAAAAAATCCTAGGGAAGGTCCAGTCATTGTGTTCATACAAAAAAAAAGAAGGTCCATTCAAAAAACGTGACAAGGGGAGAGTTATAAAAATTAACTTTTTGCGTGACATAGTTGATGGACGTTCCCCTATTAACTTACACCATGTAAACGAGAAGATGAATATATGAATGTATAAGTCTATTGGGCTTAACAGTACTATCAGCGGGCGGATAGTCATGAAGAAAATAATTGTATCTTTTGGCTCAGGAAGTACTAGCACACCGGTACCAAGCTCGGTCCCAAGCTTAATGATTCGCACCTACCAACGTAAATCACACCAACACACCCTCAAATATTGTGTGAAAATAAAACCTAGGAGTTCTACAACAGTGAACCGATTCCAAATTGCTAGTTTCATATTGATTGTTGGTGCTATTATTGAAACAATGAAAATATCAATCAAAACCAGTCTTTGATCGATCCCAAATTATGTGATGACAAATTCATTCTCAACGATTCCGGAACCAAAAATCTTATTCACATAAAAATTTAACTGATCCCAAGCATATTTAAGTATATTTAAATCAACCATATTGTGAAGTTGATTCAAGCATATATTCGCAATCTAAAAATATAGTTGATTTTAGATGAAATATCATTGATTGAAATATACTTTTTTTCCGTGTATATGCAATTATTTGCAAACAGTATAAAGCCCAGTGTCGACCTAAAAAGTAGAGAGTTTACGGAATTTTGTTCAATATTACCAAGCGGAATTTTGACAATTGATCTGCATGGAACGAAATGTCACCTTCACTTACGGAATAATCGAGCGCAACATTTTTCCCAAAAGTAGAAGTGACAGCACCCATTAGTTTGCGTGGGAACCTTACAAATTCCAATTTTATTTTTCTTTCTTTTCAGGTGGATACTGCTGCAAAAATGTCTTTTCGATTCTTTACTTTTCCGTTTCTGTAAACGGAATTTAACATGGGTTTGGGATAGAAAAAGAAATTTCTTTCGAACACGATACCGACCTTAAGGTTGAAGGATTCATCATCAATTTTTGGTCATCATCGAAAAATTCGAAAGCAGTTTTTTCGTTCAAAATCAAAACATAGTTCGTGAAAATGTATTCACTGTATTCTGCTCGCCAAGCGGAACACAGTGAATACATTTTAACGAACTATGTTTTGATTTTGAACGAAAAAACTGCTTTCGAATTTTTCGATGATGACCAAAAATTGATGATGAATCCTTCAACCTTAATAGGGTAAGGGGATGTAATGTACCAAATGTGTCATTAATTTTGCGAAAATCAACAAAATCATGTTGCTATTAGGATGACCGATCTAATCCGAAGCAATTGAGAAAATATTAATCAACTTATAGTTGTTCACTTCTGTGTAGTTTTCGATTTCTTGAACTTTTGGGGCATCTTGATTTTACTGGTTAAGCTGAACAGATGATCTACACAATCTCCAAGTGATCTAAATTTGGCTTAATTGAATCGATAAAGCAAGTAATGCAGTCTGGATGTGCATAACATAGTTACACGTTAGAAACTAACTGTTCACATAGCTAAAATAACAATGATTTTACAAGAAAGACCCAATGTTGGGGACATATTTTTTTGCATGTACCTAACTATGGCCTGTTGTATCAATAACGTAGTAAAAAGGTTATTTTTGGTAAAATTTCAAGTGGCTTGCGTTTGTTTATATTCAAGTGGCTCATCTTAACACAAACCAAAGGAACAAAATGATTGTATGGTGAATTATAATGTTTTCATTATTGAATGGCTGATTAATCATATATGAACATCACTTAACTGTTTCGAGGCAGTATTACGATAGTTTGTTTTGTGAAATGTTGTATCGAGATAATCGAATACAGCAAGCAATGCCTTAATTCATAAAATTAGAAAAAAAAAAACCGTACAAAGACTGCATTTAGTAATAAATCCATCGAATGGGACGAAGTTGCATCCATAAATAGACCCAATTTGGTGCTTTTAGACCGACGTGATACATATTACCAAATGTCTTATCAAACTTATCTTCGTACGTGTCCAAGCTGCTGAATATCGCTTACGGTTTAAAAAATTTATGAGTTATAATAAAAAATGTAATCGATCATTGCATAATAGGCTGAGTTAAGGGACACATACCCTACGTAATCAAATATTTTCTACGAAAGTTGGTCAAAAATTCGATAGACATATTTAACCAAACAATTTTGAGTCAAACATTTGCCAAAACTAATCAAAGGGTTATGGCGTGGAGAAACAACTTTGAAAACATCATTATTTGGCTTAGCTTAACGAGACAAATATTTGGCGTATTGGCAAACAGTGTAATATTAGCTTAAACAATGCTGGCGTTCCTCCCCGTAGTCAGACGGGCCTTATACAAATAAGGCCCGTGATATGTTGCATACTGTCAAACGCTAGTAAACTGAATAATTGACAAACGTTTTAAATCAACTAATTTCTCATCATTGAATACTCGCTCAATCACGGTCTTTCGAAGAGGAAGAGTTCACCCACAGACAGACATTCAAGCTCTACTCGTCAACATGTGTAAAAAACATGGCGTCCATCATTTTAGCAAATGGCAATAAGCAATCAGATGGCACCACTGAGCTAATAGAGCAGATTTCCACATGTTATTTTTGTTTTGGTTTTGTTTAATTATACATTTTGAAACTAACGAAACTAGAGCTTCTCTGAAGTAGATAGCTGAACATTTCAATACGCAATCACAACAATTTCAATGAACGACGATGGTTATTGTTTAGTTTTCACTGTCAAAAGCTGCCGCAAAGCGCCGTTGCGCTCCTCATTGTAACTGGGCCTTAAGGCGATTCCACGCAATACAATTTGAAAATTTTTACACGAAAAATGAAAATGGCTGTATGAGAATAAACGTCTGTCTGTAGTTCACCCATCCGATAGAATTGAAAGCTTACATGAAGCCATTGTTTACGTTTGTCAGTTAGGCCCTAATGAAAAATCGTAGTCGAAATGGTTGATTTAGTATTTCAATTCGTAATGATTGATACATGTATTCGATGTTCCTTTACTACGTGCCGGAAATGTGCGGTTATGCGGAAGTAGTGCACTACCCTATATAAAAGAGAGCTTGGAAAAATCAATGTGCACGCCAATGGTTCTAAGCTTTGCTTATTTTTCTGACGCGGAAATTTATTATAACAGCAAAGGTCTGTTTCTCATTGTACTTCGCAGAAATAAAATAAAAGCATTCCAAAATCAATGTCGCTTCTTGCAATTACCTCCATACAGTTCCATTTCGGCTAAAACCCAAATACAGAACTGGAAAACCGGTTCGTCAAGGTCTCTCACCAAGAAACACTGCACGAGCCTCCCGAAATGACCACCTACCTACATTTCTACACCGGGAAAGAAACATATTCATGGTCATAAGAATCGTAAACTGTCCTCGGGTTGGTGGTGTGTAAGTGTAGGCACGTCCCTAGGACAAACCAGCTGCAGCAGATAGAAGCCGGGATTGGCGCTGGACACACTCTGTGCAAATTTCAGGGACCTGGAGGCTGGCTCGGATTGTTCTTGATGCTATACAAATTCTTCTACTACTACTACTGCCACTAATACGTGCTGCTTCTCCTACGATGATGGAATTTTATTCGATTTGCAGCATCTGATGGAGCTAGATGGCGGTAAATGTGAGCTCGGCGGAATGTTGTTCTCTCGGAGAAGTCGAACAGCGAGGAGCGAGAGTTGCCTGCCGCGTAAGGACGAACACATGGTTGGTGCGATGATGGCCTGCTGATGCGCGTGGGCGGTGGGTGGTAAACAAGGCCGGATTTTTTGGGAACGAGAAACACTCTCGCTCTTATTTGGAGACCTGGCATGGAACCACCAACGAGCGGTCGTCGGAAGCGCAGGCAGCTGTGAGAGATCTGTCGGACTCGTCGTGTTCATCTAGCCGACGACGACCGACGAGTACAACCGAAAGTGAAAACTCCGAGACACGAGAGTATATTAGTCGGGGGCCATTTTCGCCAACGCCAGGGTACTTTCGAGTGAGTAACATTGTCTCCCTTGCAGTGCGTAGGCGGTTGTCGTAGACGTAACCACCACGTGCTACGCTGTTTGTGCTCCGTGTCTACCAGCATACAGTGGTTAAACATTAGATTTTTCTGCACAGCTTTCTAATGTTTCTCTGAGTGTTTTGTGTAGCTTTCTTGTGGTGTTTTGTGTGTGTGCTAAAGCTTCTTCAACTAAGACCTAGGACAAGCATGATTTGCAAATAAATTACTGAGACCTACCAGCCGGGCCATCCACGGATCATCTAATAAGTGTTGGATTCGGATTGCAGCTTACCTTTGCAATTCGGATAGAGCTAACTGTGCTGAGAGTGAGCGGCCTGCATATCTAGGAGCTCTTTACTACGGAGAAGAATCGGCATGCTTGCCTAACCATCCCGGGTGCATATGTGGGTACAGATATGCATTGAATCGCTTTACTTCTCTGTTGCAGAACTACAACTTAGTTGGACGGCAGACCTTTACCAGCTAGCTGCCGTTTATCTTCCAGTCAGTGTGCCACGATCATTCCATCGTGAAGCTTTGTGTTTGTCAAACTTGCTCTCTCTTCATTGCAAACATGGTACGGTTTAGTTCATCACCATAATCATCATCATCACCATCACCTCCAACACCATCATCAGCATCGTATCGTTATCATTTGTGTGTTGTGTTTCTGCCTAAAGCCCTGCGGGATCTTGACAACAGAAGTGCCACTACTAGTGCTCGATGTGTATAGTATTTTGGCCCAGCATAAAAGCCAGTGGAACGACAACTACGGCAAAACATTTCGTCCTGGTCGCTCTGCCCGCTCTCGACGATGGTTCCTCGTCATTATTTTGCGCTGTTTTATCCTTTTTTACGCTTCAGTGGATATAATCGATAGTACATACAGTACACGACAAATAGCTGTTTCAGAATTCCTGGGCGAACGAAGTCAATTTTTTCATGATTGAATGGTTGTTTTTCTTTCTTCTTCTTCTATCAAGTGTTAAACATATCCTTTCCTTTTGGAAATAAAATATGCAAACCAAGCCCAAAATTTAACTGCTGTTTAGTAGAAGTATGTGAAATTTTAAGTTCTGCTTAGGAGTGAAAAGAAAATCTCCATCATCAGTGAATGTGTTTTTTTTGTACCAGAAGCGCTAAATTGAAAACGCACATCAAACCGCGATATTCCAATGGCGCAGCGAAAACGGTGGTGCGAACATTGAAGAGAATTACGTTTTTGAAAACCGAGGATCAAACGAAAAAAGGAGCTCAAAAAAATCAGCGAGTAAGGCAAACCGAGGAATACAACCAAGAAGGTAAGTGGTCGTATTCCGCTTTGAAAGTTTCTTTTTAAAAATGTAATCTTTACACAGTGTTCAGTTAGAATGGTAATTATGGTAATTCATAATTATCCTCTCGCTCAATTGCAACTTCTACTCAATTTACAAACTGCCGTATTCGATTAATCTATCGGTACTATTCCTTTCTCGTGTAGTAAACATACCTTCACTTTCAAAGCTTAGTTTTCGCAATCGTCAGTGCATTGTATTCGTCGTCTTCACGAATGAAAAAAAAAAACAAAAACCATAATAAGTATTTCACAATGATCAATACCGGGTGTATATGGTAATATTCAGATCCGTGCGTCAACGTTAACGGTGTCTGTGGATCAAAGCACTTGATAAAATCAGTTCAAAGCTACTTCCCTTTTTTCTACATCCGTGAAATTTTTATGAAATCAACTTTTTTTTCTCAATAATAAAAATTCTCAAATATGCATGTCCTGAAGCATAGTACATAACTCATCATCCAATTCGTCGTTATTTAAATTATATAAACTCTTAAAGATTTTGATTTAATCTGAGCTGATATAATTTAATCTGATAAGTAAGTTGTCGAAGTTTCAGCTAAAAGTATTGATGATTGACAACGTAACCGAAGATTGAGCTTGACGTTTCTTGAAAGCAACATTCTGTTTGCCGTTTATGGCCACTGATTGTATGCCCGTTAGGGTGTCCCAAAATGACGTTTTATCAGAAAACCTGGGGGCTCACTTCTCAAATGATAGCTAAGGGTGTAACAACAATACTTTTTTATGGCGACGATGTTGTGAAATGCTGTTTAGAGGTAGCTAATGTAAGTTTTTTGAAAAAAGTCCAATTTTCTTACCAAAATTCAAAAAAATATTTCTAGTAAATAAAAATCTAACAAAAACTATGCCTTTTACATTTTTAACAAATTGCTCATGGCCCAAACTATAAGAGAAAAAAATTTCACGGTTGGATTCGAATCAGTTATTTCGTCAAAGTTGTTAAAATTTTGAAAAACGATGATTAAAGGGCGATACGGTCAAAATTTGGTCAATATCAACTTGACGTATTTCTTTCAATTTTGCATTTTAAAAACCTGAACACCCCTCATTTTGAAGGTGTGTGTGTGTAGAATGTTGCTCCTATTTTGATTTTGGAATTCACTCTTCAGTTGTCAAAATGCCGTCCAAGCAAGAAGAGCAGCGTATCAAAATTTTGCTCGCGCATCGCGAAAATCCAAGCTACTCGCACGCAAAGTTGGCAAAATCGCTAAAAGTTGCCAAATCAACCGTTACAAATGTAATTAATGTGTTTGGGGAACGTTTGTCGACAGCCAGGAAGTCTGGATCGGGGGGAAATCGAAAACCGGAAGCCGCTGAGACGACAAAGAGAGTTGCCGGTAGTTTCAAGCGAAACCCTAACCTATCTCTCCGAGATGCCGCAAATAAGCTGGGTGTATCGTCTACAACCGTGCATCGAGCCAAAAACGAGCCGGACTATCGACTTACAAGAAGGTAGTGACTCCAAATCGCGATGATAAACAAAATACGACGGCCAAAGCGCGATCCCGGAGGCTGTACACGACGATGCTGACGAAGTTTGACTGCGTGGTAATGGACGACGAAACCTACGTCAAAGCCGACTACAAGCAGCTTCCGGGACAGGAGTTTTATACGGCAAAGGAAGGGGAAAGGTAGCAGATATTTTCAAGCACCCGAAACTGTCAAAGTTCGCAAAGAAATATCTGGTTTGGCAAGCCATCTGTACCTGTGGCTTGAAAAGCAGCATTTTCATAGCTTCCGGGACTGTCAACCAAGAAATTTACATGAAAGAGTGTTTGAATAAACGTCTGCTGCCTTTCCTGAAGAAACACGGTTGTTCCGTACTGTTTTGGCCGGATTTGGCATCTTGCCATTACGGTAAAAAGGCCATGGAGTGGTACGCCGCCAACAACGTGCAGGTGGTTCCCAAGGACAAGAACCCTCCCAACACGCCAGAGCTCCGCCCAATTGAGAAATACTGGGCTATTGTCAAGCGGAACCTAAAGAAGACCAAAAAAACTGCTAAGGACGAGCAGCAGTTCAAGGCAAACTGGCTTTCTGCGGCGAAGAAGGTAGACAAGGTGGCTGTACAAAATCTGATGGCAGGGGTCAAGCGTAAGGCCCGGCAATTCGGATTTGGAAAAGCGGAAGCCTAACTGAATATTTTTCCTGAATTTTATACTAATTGAACTTGATAAAGAAATTTAATTTGATTTTTTAAATAAACGATTTCACCGATTTACACGCGTTTTCCCTTGACCAAATTTTGAACGTATCACCCTTTATATTGCTAATTTACAATAGTTATTCATATAAGAGTGTACCCAACATAATATAATATAAAGATATTATAAAGTTAATACAAAAAAGAGATGCAAATTCATGACAAACAAATTTGCCAAAGGAAGCAATGGCTTATCTTCAAAGCTTGCTAAGATATTAAAAATTTGCTGAATTAATGGAATACACAGTTTTAGAAGTTTTGAATTTTCTTGCATATTCGCTGAAATAGTTTATGTATACTAAGATAATAAAACTAGTTACTATTAAACGTTGTTATATATTGCACGACAGAGGTCTTGAGTGAATTGTATTGTAGCTTTCTATTTTTAGCTACCGCCAATATCATTTCATGTTTTTCAGGCTTAAAAGTTGGACCATCCTCGTTCTAGTCTCCTGCCAATCCTAGAGCGCGTTCTGCTGGGTCATTTATCACGCACAAACTATTGCATTTTTGTCTGAGTTGCATGTACTCAACGGTGCTGCTCCAATTTGAAGGATCTTCTTTAAGCAAGATGTCGGGATTTACATTGAAAATCTTAAAAAAATATGATACACTGGTTGCTATCAAAATCTTGTTATTTCGAATTGGGATTGAAATTTTTAACTCTTTTCATATTTTTACCATAACTTTTTTTTGAAAAGTTCATAAACCACGTAGACAATTAAGGGGGGGGGGGGTTCGAAAAAGTCTACGTTTGTCTACGATGGGGGAGGGGGGGCTATACCAAAAGTCTACGTAGACCTTTTTTTCTCTCTACAAAACGGATATTCAAACCCTCCGCGCAGAGAAAAATTCCGTCATAACAAACATATTCCAGGTAAATTCAAACATAAAATTAGTTTTTTTGGCCGCTAACATAAACTTGCTTTCTTTCTAACAAATTCCATGTTTAAAACTAACCCTAGTAGCACACTTGTTGCCATTCGGTTGAGATATCAGAAATATGACTTGCTAAGTCATATTCAAGTCACTACAGCTAATAAAGGGCGTAGTGTGCTACATGGGAAGTGACATCGATGTTTGAAATTATAATCCTATTATGTTTATTTTCAACATAATGAACGTACAAATAAACGTACAAATTTTGGATTTTACTGGTTGCGTTCTAAATTTAATTTATGTATTCTATGAGTCTAGGTTATTTTAGTGCTGGATTAAGCTTAAATGCTAACATGTTCCAGTTTCAAGAAGTTTGCTTAGAGATGCACTGCACACAGTTTCGAGCCCTGAACTTTGTAAAAATTGAAGCAATACATCAAATCAGTTTAATATGACAGCTAATTTATTATTGAATGGAGCATAGCATCCCGTTCACACCACAACCTATATTACGTGATATAGACTATCTTCATATTAGCACCAATACATCTAAAGCTTAGCTACGTTAAATTTCGGAGACCAAGTTAATAGCAGCAAAACGAAATTTACGCATTATTCAAAATACCGATTGTTTATTTCACAGTAATAGATTTATATCTACATAAGAAATAGTTGATTAAGATGTTAATCCTTCTTTCTGTTAAATTCTCGAACTTCCTGTGGTACATCCGCGATCAGGTTCCGTACAGTATCATCGGAAACGCCCGCCCTGACGATTCTCCATCTTCTCTTGAAATCATAGATGCCATTTGCTTTCTTCTTAGTTTCGAGAGTTTCCGCTTAACTAGTGCTCAGTACTTCTCTATTGGGCGAAGGTCTGGACAGTTTAGTGGATTGGCTGTTTTTGGCACGTATTCGATCTCTTGTACCTTATACCATTCCAGGACGGATTTCGCAGACCTGGAGAGTCGTTGTTACAGATAAACAATAGCAACCGCTTTGCAGACATTCTTTCTCGTACACTTTCGTATTGATAGTGTCGGTAGAGACGAAACTTTAAGATTTTTAACCACAATTACATATGGCCTGCCAAATCAAATTCTTTTAGAATTTTGAACCTTCTTTGTCCGGAAATACTAGACAACGGCGTTTCTTTGCATTGCGGTATAAAAAGCCAGACCCTGAAGCTATTTAAAATCTTCGAGTACGTATGTTTCGTCGTCCATTGTGATACAAGAAAATGTTTGTAAGAAATTGATGTCAAGCACCTTAGCACGACTTTTTGCATTGAAATTTTGCATGTCGTAACAGTTGGGCACCTTTTTCACTTTGTACGGCTTCCGTCCTTGCCCCTGCTTCACTTTTTGTACGTATGTTTTTGACTTCCCCGCCACATTTCGCGCAGAAAAATTGGGATTTTTCTCAAAAATGGCTATCACCTTCTTGTCCATTCATCGGGAGCATACTTTTCGATTTGTTCCACTTCCAACCTTCCCATCCAAAGTCAAGCGCTGATCAAATGATTTACAAACATAAAACACGGTTCTTTTCGGTCATTTTAGTTTACGGTTAATGCGTTTGCGCACTTCCACTTGATTCGACGCCATTTTACTGAATGTAACAAGAATGTAAACATGTTGTACCAAGAAATAAAGTGGAGAGTTTCAGCTGTCACATGAATGAAACGTTTTAGCGATCCCTACAGAATAATTCAAAATCCACACAGAAATAAAAGTGTCCAAAATTAGCGTTGACAGGCTTTAATTTCACAAAAAATAATTTTCGTGTAATTTGATATCAAGATTGTAATGTAGGTTAAAAGCTGAACGGGGTTTAATGCTACACGCTAAAATGACTGTTTCCAATTATCTCTTCGAGAGGAAAAAAGGGATAATAAGAGACAGTAATTTGAATGTGTTGGTTGTGTTTCTTTATTCGTTTTTTAAAACATCGATAGCTCGAATGCATGGTACCAACCCAATAGTAAGTTTATGTTGTCAACCACCCAAGCAACACATCTCTGTCATAATTGGTTGCAGAAACTTGATTGTGACTGAATTGAGGCACATTGCAGTTACTTTGACTTATTTGCAACAAATGTGCTACTAGGGCATTGAGTATTTTTATTTATACGTGAAAGAGATGGTATTTGATAGTTAACTTGCTCCCATTTGAAAAACATTTAACTAGTAGAGGGTTTTAGCGCATGCGGGACAAAGTAGAAAATACATTAAGAGGTCTGGGAAGACGTCAACTTGCTTTGGAACATTTTCAAAGAAGACAAACTGAACTTGATATCTAAAGTAAAAACAAAAATAGCCGCATATGCTTTGATTGAGGACTGCATTTTGCGACAAAAGTGAACGCAGATCAACGCAAAAGCATCCACAAGGCAGATATTTTGTCGAAGAAAATAAGGCCACTCAAGATTCTGTAGCAACGCCAGGAAGAAATTATTAGTGATGTTGACGAGAACGGAGCTACGGAAGTTCTATGGATAGAAACTCGTTTTGTCGAAATCATTGGACTTGACATCCAAGAATCAATTCCACCAGAATTCTTCGTTAGCTTCCGCTGATGAACTTTAATTATTCGTTCAAGCAGCCATGGTGTTTAGCATTTGCATCATTGATTGTGGTTATTTTTTATTTATACAGTATTTTTATGAAACAAAATAAAAATGAATAACTGAATAACCTGATTGTTTGAGTTTTATTTCATGAACCTTTCCTCAAACCGCCACAGCCACATATTGTAGAACGTTTTCCATAAATTAATTTTTTTTTGATAAAGCCTACGTAGACAGACGTTAAGGGGGGAGGGGGGAGGGGGTTGGAATAAGTCTAGGAAAGTCTACGATGGGGGAGGGGGGGGTTTGAAAATGTCGAATTTTGGTCTACGTGGCTTATGAATAGTCACGGTGTTGTCGACTGTATCGTCGAAAAGCGCCAAGCAAACATTGATTTCCGACAAATACCACAATGGCGCAGACCATTTTTAGGATATACGCACTACAAAAAATACGAAACACTGCAGATTAGTTTCATAATCTGAATCCACAGTAAATTGGGATAAGAGCAGGTACATTTCCGACAACAACTTGATTCTCTGAGACATTGTTTAATTAGCCACAGTAACGAGAACAATTCTATTGCTACCGTGCGTGTTACTACTGTTGCATAGCAACCGTAGAAAGCAAGTATGTTAACAGTCATGTCAGCTTCATCAAACAGAACGCACCTACTGAGATTTCTAGGAGAATCGATCAATAAAGGTAACTCATTTTACATTAACCATATCAAAACAATGAGGCTACTGTCATATTCTTTTTATTTATATTAAAAAACTTTTATTGTTGGCCATACAAGTTTAAACTTGGCTTTTAATATAACACTGATATGCAGTTCAAAGTCAGGTGTTCTTGTCATAGCAGCCGTTTTATTTAATTAAATCATTTGAGTGAGTGATGGATTCTGAACAAAAAGCTTTCAGTAAATTAAGTAAATTTCAAATATCTCAGCAAGCTATAAAGATAGACCGTTACTTTTTAAGGCAAATTTTTTTGTCATAAATTTTCGCATCTTTCTATTGTATTAACTTCATAATAGCATTATGTTAGATACACTTTTATATGAGTAAATATTGTAAATTAGCAATATAATCATCGTTTTTCAAAATTATAACAATAGTGACGAAATAACTGACTCGAATCCAACCGTGAAATTATTTTCACTTATAGTTTGGGCCATGAGCAATTTGTTAAAAATATAAAAGGCATAGTTTTTTTTTTAGATTTTTATTAACTAGAAATGTTGTTTTTGAATTTTGGTAAGAAAATGGGACTTTTTTCAAAAAACTTAAATTAGCGACCTCTAAACAGCATTTCACAATATTATCGCTACAGAAAAGTTTTGTTGTTACACCCTTAGCTATTATTTGGAAAGTGAGCCCCCAGGTTTTCTGATAAAAAAGAATTTTGGGACACCCTAATCCAACTTTATTAAGAATTTACCCAATACCCTTTATGAAAGCCACTAGAAATCAATTTGGTTTTATTATGGCAGCAAGAGGTCCCAATACATAGCTTGTTTACTGTGGGTGCGACACATCGAAATCCAGATTCAAGATGATCGAAAAATCCTACGCTAGCGAATCAATCTTTAAAAAATCTAGTTCCAGCTTGTGAATCTTAATCCATCAACTTGCATCGTGCTGCATCTTTTTGCAGTAAATCTTTAAAATCTTCATCAAAATTTTTAAAATCTTCTTTCTATCTACTAAGCGTGCGCACATCGCACAAAAGTAAACCAAAAAATCGTGCATCTGAGATAGAGTCGCGCCCCCTGCCTGTTTACAACGATCTTAAAACCTTGTTTTCTCAAATTCCTTATTTTGACAACACTCGTAAAATGCTGTTTTGAAACGCCGTCTTAGGGCTCGTTCATGTTATCTTATTATGGCCAGTTGGAAAAGCATTTGAAATCCATTTTGTCTCCCGTAAATGCATTAAAAGGCAAATTGGTATTGGTGGAAGTCATGTGGTATTAAAAAAGCAAAAGCATGATCAAATAATTGGAAAACTAGGAAATTTTAAATTAACTTTTCACTTGATCCCTTTTTGTTAAAAAAAAACCAAAAACTGAAACAATTTTTAAACTATCACTAGCATAAACGCGAGAAAATTCCGTTGAATTCCACTACAGAAAGCTTATCTTTTGACAGATAGGCCTATTTCGTCTGTAACTTACAGACTTCTTCTGTGTCGAATGATCGGCTGGCACACGACACTGAAGAATTATAGCCTTCTTCAGACTTCAAAAGTGTTTTTAAGAAAAAGTGAAATGACCAAAAAGTTTTATACTAGAACAATTGGCTTTTCATCAAAAGTGTCGTTTTTCCAGTCGCCATATTGAAAATAAAGGAATAATTGATATACACAGAAAAAAACCTTGTAGTTAACTAAACTACCAGTTTACCCGACTATGCTTATTTTCAAAACTACCATGACGTTTCAGTCAAATTTACTTCGTTTATGGTACAACCAACCATCAATATGCAACTAGCGATTTGAAATTGGTTCACTGTTGTAGAACCCCTTGGTCCGAAGTACACCTTGTACATATTTGCGCCTTTGTTTTGATTTGCTGTGTTATTTTGACATAATATTTGAGAGTGTGTTCGTGTGAGTTCATTATTAGGGGCGCATTATTGAGCTTGGGACCGAGTTTGGGACCAATGTGCTAGTACTGACTGAGCCAAGAAAAAAACCGTATTTGTATGGGACCTACTGGTCTTAGAGTTAGTCTATGTAATGTTATACCAAAACAAAAGGCGCAAATATGTATAGCAAGGTGCTGGCTTCAAGGTGTACTTCAAGCGGTAATTAGGGGTTCTACAACAGTGAACCAAGTTCAAATTGCTAGTTGCATATTGATTGTTGGTTATACCGTGACTATGAAAATAGACTCTTCTGATATGCTACGCTTGCTTGTTGTTTTGCAACCACTCATGACGCAAAAAAAAGCTGTTCCGAATAGAAAAATCGTTGTATCTGCCAGGGACGACCCCAATGTTTACGTTGTGAGGCGACATCTACAATTTGCAAGTAGTTAAAAGAAACTTAGTTAATCTGTCATGTTGTGCGGGGGTTGAAGTAAACACTCCTAAAGATTGGACTCGGAAAAAATGCGACACTTTGTTTCGGGTGTACCTTTTCATGGCGTGGGTAAAAATTAATGAAATTTTGAGTAATACTATTTTAGAGTGTTGTGTTTATGTGTGCAAAAATCACGATCTGTCAAGTAGTTTTCAAGCTGCATTCGAATCAAGAAGAGCTACGCCAGCAAATTTTGGCCGTGGTGATCGATGATCCTGGTCAGTCGCACAGGTGGATCGGCAAAAGGCTTGGAATCCACCATTCCACCGTGTCCCGCTTTGTGAAGATGTTCCAGGAGACGAAGACCATCGAGCGGCGCGCTGGAAGCGGCCGAAAACCGAAAACGGAATACCCAGAGGTGGCGCGGCATATAAGGCAGCACTTTAAGAATAACCCGAACCTTTCCACCCGAGACGTGGCCGTCGAAGTGGTTCGTCCAGCAGACCATAAAGTGGGCTGGGCTACGTGTTTTAAGGTCAGGAAGGCGCCAAACCGGACTGACAAACAAAACACGGTGGCCAAATTGCGTGCGCGGAAGCTGTACCGTGAGTGGCTGGTCAAGCCAGGCTGTCTCGTCATGGACGACGAGACATATATCAAGGTGGCATAATCCCCGGCCTCGATTTTTTTGTCGGTACGTCCCGCATGGAGGTTCCGGAAAAGTACCGGAAGAGAAAGATGGACAAATTCACGAAGAAGTACATGTTGTAGCAGGCGATCTGCGAGTGCGGACGGTACAGCAAGCCGTCCGTTACAACCGGCACCATAAACGGGCAGATTTATCGAGAGGAATGTTTGCAGAAGCGCTTGCTGCCCTTCCTCCGCTCTCACCGTGATCCCACGCTGTTCTGGCAGGATCTCGCTTCGTGCCATTACGCCAAGCCTGTAATGGATTGGTACGAAGCGAAGGGCGTTTATGTGGTCCCGAAGGAGGCGAACCCGCCAAATACACCGTCCGATCGAAAAGTTTTGGGCGATAATGAAGAAAAAGTTGATGAAAAGCGAAAAAAATATTCAAAACCGATGAGGCTTTGAAGAAATCTGGGTGAAATTCAGCTTGGGGGAGGAAATTCAATAAAAAAATTTTGCCAAAACAAAGTTAATAAATAGTTATTTAATTCCTGAAAATTTTAGAAGTATCTGATTTAAAATTAATCTTTGACGCTCATTTTTTCCGAGTCCAGTCCTTAGTACAACACTTCTTCAAAGGCGGTCTTCAAGCAACAATCATTATAAAACTAGCGATTTGAAATTGATTTTGGCTCAGTCAGTACTAGCACATCAGTCCCAAGCTTAATAATGCGCCCCTTGTAATGAACTCAAATGAACACACTCTCAAATATTATGTCAAAATAACACAGCAAATCAAAACATAGGCGCAAATATCTGCAGCAAGGTGTTGGCTTCAAGGTGAATTTCGGACCAAGGGGTTCTACCAATGGGTGAATCGATTTCAAATCGCTAGTTGCATATTGATTGTTGGTACTAGTATATTTGTTGTTGTTTTGATTCACTATAGTATATGGTTGAATTAAATACACACAATAAGAAAATCGACAAGCAAACGATTTTAAATTTTTGTTCCTGTAAAATTTTGACGGAGTGTTTTTCAAATGCATGTTCATGATCAAATGCATGAGGCTGTGCACGCTGCTATAAATGTTTTGTCATTTTGACTTTTACTGTGAGCCGTGTTTTGGTGTTGTCTCGCTCACACTCACCGGTCGCTTGAAAACATGGCTCACAGTAAAAGTCAGTTTTTTTTTATAGCGTGCACAGGCTCATTGCTATTTCAACCGATGTAACTATAATTTTCAATCAACGTGTTAAATTATAGCAACATAGGCCAAAAAGAAATTGTTGACCACCGGTTCAGGTTAACGCTTCAGTTTTTACTGTGTAGCTGTTTTGATCGCGTCGTCTCTGTCAGTTTCTAAAAATGTCATGCGAATTAATTTGTAAGTACTGTACCACAACTTTCTGTAGTTTGGAAAGACCATGTAAGTAAATATAAGTACCATGAGCAAATAAGTGCCAAAAATCGTTCTCAGTTGAGACGCACCTCCTTGATGGATCCTCCTCAAACTAGCTCAAGTCAGAAGGACAACAATACCCAGGTTGCACTATCGGCTAAGTACACAACGCTTAGCTGCGGGTCTTTGTCATCTCGTGACCCGTGGAAGCATGAGGTAGGACCAGAGTTGCGGGACGCATGCTCCATCCCAGTTGTCGACTCACCATTTTGCAGCCCTATTGACAATGCAATTCGCTTTTATATATACAAAAACTACGATGATAGTCCTAAAATGATATGATGACCCTAAACAGTATTAACTTATACCACAGAGAACAGACATCCAAGCTGGAGGCCCTTCGTGTGTAAATTTTTGTAACGGCTATTTTAAAATTACAGCTCGTTTCCGTTAGTTTTGGTGAATCGTATGTTGATGGCGCCACTTGTCCGCCTCGAGATTTGATAGGCTGTCAATTTTAGTTTGGTGAAACCTAAACTAGACGGCGTTATTTTTCCAACAGTTTACTTTTGAAAATTTACACCGTAAATTGAAGCGAAAGCGTTCGAGCCTGGATGTCTGTTCTCTGTGCTTATACGTCTTCTAATTTAATTTATTTAATTGATTTTTGAATAAAAATTAAACAATAATAATGTGAAAATAAATTTTCATATAAAACTACAAGGTTACGCATTAATGACGAATTAATTTAAAGCATAGACAGACGTTTTAGCAAGAACAAAATTAATCGTTAACTTTGTGTAAATTTTCAAACCGCTAGCAATCGCTAGCGTTAGTAATCGCTTCTTCAATAACGCCAAGTAGTTCACTTAGTCGAGGTGCCCACTGATGTGGTAAAGTTGCGGTATCTGCTAGCATGTCAAAATATCCTTCCGTCATTCGTCATACGCCACCCGATATTGACACGATGTTTTAATGTGCAATTAGATGCCACATAGCGCCAACAAAATTGACAGATTTGCTTTTTGCTACACAGGAAAAAATCTTGTAGTAAAAACTACCATTTCAACCGACTATGCCTATCTTTAAAACTACCATAAAATTTCAGTTAAATTTACTACGTTTATAGTAAAACTTTCAACGTTTCTGGTATATTTGACAGACCTCATATTGATATCAACCTCAACATGGTTGATCTTATCGCAGGCATGGTAAAATCAAACGCATTTATAGTCAGCTGAAAATTGTTGGTGATTGCGCTTAATTTAACCCTTGAAATGGTAGTTTCAACTGCGACTTTTTTTGCTTGTAGTTGCTTATTGTCAATTGGCGATTCCTTTTAAATTGACGGTTGCGGAATTTTACACACGCTAAGAATCAAGCTTGAATGGCTGTGTTTAACGTTTAAAATTGTTGAATTTTACACAATCCTTCCTTCAAGGCATGTAAATTTATGAACTAATTTGAATCTACATCTATGAAATTAATATGTGCTCCAAATATGTGCATGAATATAAACTTGAAATTACAAAATAATTTTAACTGTGTACTGCTTTTGTACTAGGCTCCGCTATTTGGGTACTGTCACCTGCGGCAACCTGTTTATCGTTTACACATTACCTCCATCTGTTTAAATTATTATCAAACCTAATATTTTGTGATAATACACAAAACTACCAATTTTCACGAAATTCTGAGACCCACTATATCGCTATTTTATTGAATGGCTGTATATATACATATATCAAAATTTTAGATTTCAGTTGCCAATTGCTTGTAGATCGAACATTAGGATTCGTGCGATTGTTTTTATAATAACGTGTTGACAGTCAAAAATGTAAGCACAATCGTAAGCACAAAATTCTCATGGATGTCCACTTTTTGCACTTTTTTGCTACATCTTGTCACCAAATCGAGGAAACTTCGCGCTTTTCCATTGAGGGAAAGGGGCAATCTATCAAACATTAACACTAAATAATAAAAAATTTTGAACGAGATTTTACCTGCTGACAACTTGGTATGCTAGAAGCACTTCCACAGTTATTAATTGAGAGCTTCCTATGCCAATACGAAAACATAAATTTGTTTATAGGGTGGCAAGCAGAATTATGTTTTATAACCGCGAAAGTTAAGCAAATTTCCATCCCGAAAAATTCCCTGGATCGGACCGGACCGCTAAGATTTAGGAAGTGAATCATATGAATTGAGCGTTAAGTCAAACAATAAGGTTGTTTGAAAAAATTTAATGCTTTCCAGCTTGATCAACTTCGACACACCTCGAACTTCCGTTATTCGATAAAGCTGGTATTTCATCATTCGAGAATGTTTGAGCCCTACGCGCCCTAGCTAACGTTCTATACCGTGTCCTAGAATTTTCCCTTTGAAAAATCTTAAAACATTCCTACATTATATAAATGTTCTGTTCTAAGTTTAGCTCCAACCCGTTTGTTACCCAACGTTCTGGCTGCCTGTAAGGCTACCATTTCGTAATGAAACGCTTTTCAATTGAAAGCGAAGTCCCGTTTCCCCACTGGCTAAAAATGATTGTGAAAAAGTGTCATAACGTCATTCTTACGACACAATTTGCTTTTTATGTCTATTTTCGCAATTTCATCTCAGCCTTGCTTTCATAGTCGCAAAACATCCTCCGACCGTAGGGTTCTATGAATTTGTGGCCTGAACCGATATCGATTATTTAACGCTTCTGGAGAAATTCAACCACGGTCAATCACAGTTTTTGGTGCGCAGCAGCAACAGCTAGTTATTGCAGCAGAATCATAAACGAGAGGCACGCGTTTATCATAAACATGTTGCTAGACGAGTTATTGATAACAAGCAGAGAAAACCGAACCTAACCATCAATTCTGCTGCTAATTTGCATTTTTCCCGGATGCTAATTGCTTTTGAGATATAGGCTGTTGGCCCCCGGTAGTTAGTTCACATCCACAGGAATCCCTCGAATACAACGATGGATGGTTTACTCGTCTGCCATCCACCCAATTGAACGGATTTTGCATTTGTAGTTTGTACCAATTATAAATTAGTCCCCCTAAAAACGGTACAGCCAAGAAATAGTGGTGGGAGCACTACATCACCCTTGGGGCTTTTCTAAGGGTTGCTGTGTTCACAAACTCAACTGAAGGAGGATGGTTTTCTCCGGGTAACTTTGTCTAGGACACAATAGCAGACGCTATCCGGCCCTACATGATGTATAGTAACGATACAGACGAAGGGTAGCACAACTTTTGCAATTAATAATTCACTGCATTTCGCAACAAAGTTTTTTATCTTCTTTGCTACTGTGCGCAGCCAGCAATGGATTCGTTGTCTAGCGGGACCGAGAAAATTAAGCAGCGGCCGCCCTAGTTGCTAGAAGTGGTTTTGGTTTCAAGAGGCAAACTTGGATACAGTCTTGAAACTGGTTAAAATCCATTGCTTGTATCGGTTATCCGTACTTTTTAATTCGGATAGGAATACCAACAATCAATATGTAACTAGCGATTTGAAATTGGTTCACTGTTGTAGAACCCCTAGGTCCGAAGTACACCTTGCAATAATTCTTGCGCTTTCCTGTACCTTTCGGTACTAATATCTTTGTTGTTATATTGATTCGCTATGTTATTTTGACACAATATTTGAGATTGTGTTGGTGTGAGCTACGTTATTAGGGGCGAATCATTAAGCTTGGGACCGAGTTTCGGACCGATGTGCTAGTACTTCCTGAGCCAAAAAATATATTCATTTGATTCAGGACTATCCATCCGCTGGGAATACTGCCATATGCTCGCGACATTAAGATCAGTTCAACGATAGGCAAATGCATAAATTCTGATAAGTTTTATTTTATTTACATGGATTAAATTTAAATTTCCGAGAATAAAAAAGGGAAGCCATGGGTATTGAAAACAATGTTGACAATCTTCATATCTTCAAAAATTCTATACAAAATACATTGACTCTCGATTATTATGACGAATGAAGCAAAGGAATAACTGAGGAACAGTTGTATCTTGAATTTTCCTCTCAAAAGTTTAGAGAAACTCAAGAAATTATCTAAACTTAGAAAGTTTTAGACATGTATATAACTTTAGGAATGTTTTATGAAAATCAGATGAGATATTTATTTAAGAAAGCTCATTCTCGTTTTCATATTCATTTCTTTTTCATGATCATTCATAACAAGGGAAAAGAAATTAATCTATGCTGGCTTATGTGAATAGTTCCAAAAAATCTGGTGGTGCAAATTTCTTCTTTATCTATTTACCAGATTGCAAAGTTTACTCAGACATATTTGCATTAACATTTCAAATTTTGGACGCTTTTCATACAGTGTAGATTTTTAATTATTTTACGGATCGCTGAAACGCTTCAGTTGTATGACAGTTGAAACTCATTCAACATTCTTGTTACATTCAGTCGAATGGCGTCGAATCGAGTGGAAGTGCGCAAACGCATTTTGTTCGAACGGCAGCAAATCCGAATTTATCTTTACGCGCTAAGAAACTAAAACTACCGAAAAGTACCGTGTTTTGTGTTGGCAAATCATTTGACCAGCGCTTGACTATGAATCGGAAGGTAAAAAGTGGAATAAATCGTAAAGTTGGCTCCTCATAAATGGACAAGAAGGTGCTAGCCATTACTGAGAAAAACCCAGTCTTCCTGTGCAAAATGTGACTCGAAAATTCATACGTACAAAAAGTGAAGCAGAGTCACGGACTGAAGGCGTTCAAAATAAAAAAAGGTACCCAGCCGTGATGACAAGTAAAATTTCTCTGCAAAATTCGTGCTAAGGAGCTTTAAACCAATTGTTTGCAAACATTTTTTTTGAATTATAATGGACAACGAAACATACGTACTCAAAGACTTTAAACAGCTTTCGAATCTGACTTTTCATATCGCAATCCAAAAGAACGCCATTGCCGAGCATTTCCGGACAAAGAATGTGTGAAAAATTCCTGAAAAAGTATGTTGTGGTCGAAAATCTAAAAGTTTCGTCTCTGCGAGAAAGAATGTCTACAAAAGCGGTTGTTACCGTTTTTTTCAGAAGCCACAACTCTCCAGCTTTGATGTTGCCTGATTTGGCCTCTTGTCACTATGCGAAATACTTCCTGGAATGGTAGAAGGTATAAGAGGTCAAATACGTGCCAAAAACAGCCACCAAACTGTCCAGAACTTCGCTCAATAGAGAATTACTATTGGGTTTGGGTTAAGCGAAAACTCTTCGAAACTAAGAAAAAAGCATGGTACCGATGATTTCAAGAGAAGTTGGAGAATACCGTTCGGAATCTGATAGTGGGTGTATCACAGCGAAAGCTCAAGAAAGAACAGAAAGAAAGATTAACATCTGAATCAACTGTCTCCAATCAATATAACTCTATTGTTAAGAAGAAAAAAAACAAGCGGTGTTGTTGAATTATGTGTACATTTTTTGCTGCTATTATTTCTAAAATTTAACGTGGACAGGCGATGTTGTTGGGATTTTAGAATCCTTTATTATGTAAGCCTATGAAGCAGCGTATCCATAACGCACAATAAAATCAAATAGGGGTACACCATGGTGGATCAACGAACTCACAAATTTACGTAAAATGTGTAAAAGAGCTTGAAATAGACTTTATACAGAGGGAATGGAAGCATTCAAAATATTCCGAAAGGCTTATAAGAGGGTTCTTAAGTCCTCCGAACGACAGAACTGGAAAAATTTAAGCATACATGTTTCAAATGTAATTGAAACTAGCAGACCGCATAAACTTCTTGCTAAGTCTAAAGATTCTCTAGTAAACAGTATCAAAGAAGATGCTGGTAACCTTAATGATATTGATGATGAGGTGCTAGAAAAATTTTCCAGGATGTTTAGAAGAGGAACCATCCAAAGCTCCAGAACGTTTTTCTGCTCGTTTCGAATCTAGGGTGATAGATCGCGTGTGCAACACCAATTTCATTCACATAGGCTTTAAATATTTTTGCACTAAGACACTTGAGCAGATGGGCTAGATCCATGTTTGCTTCAGGGAGGTTTTGAATATTTTAAAACAAATTTTAAGTCTTGCAAATTTGCAACATTGCAAAATCATGGAGAGAAAAAAATGTTAAATTTATTCCAAAAGGCGGTTGTGCAACGTATGATGAAGCAAAGAGCTACAGGCTAATTATTCTGAGCTATCACACTCAGTAGCAACACCTCGGCTTTGTTTCTGCACCGATAGTTCAGCATGGTAAATAACGGATGAAAGCGAGAAATACTCATGTTGGAGCGTCAACTTTGACGCCAGCTGTAGTCCAAACCACTTAATGGAAACAGTTCAAATTTTGTCTACATCAATCTCTGTGTTGTTTTAAGCCATAGAGAAATTTTTAATATCCTACCTAAATTTTTCACAGGAATACGGATTTTTAAAATTGGTATGTCAAAAATGACTTTTTTCACATATGTTATGATAACTTCAAATTTATAAACTTCATCAACATAAAATTTTGGTCACATAAGTTATAGTGTTGTCAAAATTTCAGCCAAATATATTGATAATTGACAAAGTTACAGAAGGTTGAACAACGCGTATTTTGGAAGCAAAATTTTGCTCGGCTTTTTTTTTTTGTTACTGAGTGTAAGCTCAAGTATTTTGTAAGAATTATCGATCATAACGATCGCAATAAAACTCTTTCTAGATAACCTCTTCATGAAATGTCACATGCATATAAATACGGCAAGTTTACAACAACCCTGTTGCACCACGTTGTCCATGATGTAAAGAAGGCTTTTTCACAAAAGCAATCCTGCCTAGAAGTCTGAACAGAAATAGAGGCTGCTTTTGACAATGTTGCGTTCAATACCATAATTGAAGCGGCACATTTTCATGGTGTCCCCCCGGTAATCGTTACATGGATATACTTGAATACATGAGTTGTTTAAAAATGGTTACCTGAAGTCATCACTAAGACTAAAAGCCTTTATAAAGAGATAATGTATTCATGGTGGTCCCTAGCGATGGGTTCTATCACCTCTGGTATGGAGTTTCGTAGAATTCGTAGCTCTTAAGAAAACTTAACAACTTGGGATGGTTTTGCAATGATGGTTGGATTGTGTGTTAGTACTCCTTTTACCTGATACAACAGGCTCTAATAGAAACTGAGCAGTAGTCTTGTTATATTCTATGTGATTAATGAATAGCCCTTATAGGTTAAACCTAGGGTCTTAAACAAAAATATATTCACTGATTGAATACTACAATAGTTAGACCAATGTAAGCTTACGGATGTCTCGTGTGGTTGGAGAACGGCTATCCAGATAAAGCTGAATCATCTTTAGCGCATGTGTCTAACGACATTATCTGGTGCATCTTCCACTACACCCACTGATGCACTTTTCAATATCAAATCATTGCAAATTTTCTTGAAACAGGAAGCCTACTCTTGCGCATAACGTTCATAGACATATGGATTATGGCATCATGAGACAAACAATAATAGGTCTCATACACGATTATGGGCACACTTAATAACATGAGATAAGCATGTTCTAGCGCCATGATATGTTACAGTTACTGTAAGTTTAAATGCTGATTTATTTGTCTCATTCGCATTGCGTAATCATTGGATATCGGGGTAGCCGGTAGCGTTATTATTTTTTATTGATGGATATCTACTTGATGGTATGTTGTTTGTGGAAACATATCTCCTGGGTCAAAATAGATAAGTGTCCTAATTTACCCTGCTGGCTCCTTTATTTTGAATAATTGGAGGGTTTCAGATAACCCTAAGGTCTTTTTTAACAGGTTTGTTTTCGGCGATAGCTCGATAACGGAACAACTTATTGACTTTGTTCGAATCACATTTTACGTCTTGGGCAAAAAGTTATCATAAGACAGTTTATCAAACAATTCACAGTTTATGGTGTAAATACTCAAAATTATACAAACTGTATTTTGACCATTGCATGGGAAGGTAACACATGCTAACAAAATCGAAGCAATTTAGAATGTTTATGCAGGTGAATTTATTAACTCTGTTGAGTCTTTTTTTGACACCGTGTCGTAGAAAAAATGGAACGTATCCCCCGTGCAAAAAAAAAACCTTTGTGTACACTAAAAGAATAACACAGAAAAAAATTACAAGAAGTTTTCTGTCCTGCGTTAAAAAATCAGAGAAGTTCAGTGGTGCAAATTAAATTTAATAAATACAGTGCTTTGTGGTGTTTTTTTTTAATTTTTTGCCATGTTTGTCATAGGAGTAATCTTATGTATTTTGAAAACTACATAAATAAATGTAAATATGAAAAAATAATGCTAATATTTCCTTGCTTGTGTTTGAAGGAATATGCATATAATTCTTTTTTCTTAAATTTCTTTGTAAGTTTCTCGATATTTTCTCCTGTTTTTTTTTTAATTTAATTAGATTTGTTCAAATATTTCAAATTTTTTAGAAAAGGGATAGTCGGGACACGCCTAAAAGTTATTCAGAACGTGGTGAACGATACTAGAACCAACGGTTTTTTTACATAAGATTTGTTGAATCATATTACCTGGATTTCTTTACTAGATCGGGTCCGTTTTTACGCTCGAATCTTCTATGTATTGTGTTTTGAGTTTATTAGCTCAGATTGACCCAGAATTTTAAAAATGCTTTAAAGTTTTACGTACTAATTATCCAAGATGTTATACTCAATATTAAGATCCGGTTTTCGTTAAAGTTATTCCAAAGATTTGTACATTTGATTCAATGAATATATTCTTTCAGAATTCACTCAGAATTTTATCATGAACAAATATTGTGTTTCTCGATGTTTTGTCAGCTATATTACTTGGGTACAAAATGTTGTTTTGTTGTAGTTTTGTTCAACTTGTTCATTAAAAATACTTTGAACAGGAAACACCAAATTGTCATAGGTGATTTTTTTTCAGAACCATATATTGAAGCTATCAAGTTTTCAAAGTAATCATTTTGGTCTTTGGACTCACGTAGTCTGTCCTCATCTGTTCATATGTTATAGGTTTTCCAAAGACTCCTTGGATCTACCGACGTACTAACAATACATCTTCATATATAATTATATTCAGCCACGCACGGTCTACCAAGCCGGAGGCGGTGGGTTCGATTCCCGACCGGTCTAGGAATTTTACGAGTTGTAAAATTTCTCGACTTCCCTGCGCATGTAGTGTAATTGTGCTCAGGAAATTCATGCATTGGTGTTGGCAAAGCAAGCTTTCAACTAATAACTGTGGAAGTGCTCTTTGAACACTAGGTTGAGAAGCAGGCAAAAAGCTTGTTTAATAAGCGTCAAAAAAGCCAGGAAAGAAGGAGATTCAGTCATCCGAGAACATACTCTTAGTTGAACCATAATATTAAATGGCTTTTTCAACGTATTGATAAGCAACCGATCCCCATTTATATCCATGTATGCTCGCTGAGTAATCTATTTGCATTTGCAAATATTCTAGGTCAAGCATAATCTCCTTAGAGTACAGACCTTGAGGTCAACATCGTAACAAACGACATTTCCGACGTCGGAGCCTCATATTACTCAATAAATTTACGGGGGCTAGTCAACTTGCATTTAAAAGTATTTTAGTTTATGAGAGAACTCCTTGAAAAAAACATATACCGACCTTAAGATCAAACGCCGTAATAAATAGATTTCTGACTGCTTCAAAAGTATCAGACCTATATTTTGTTCCATGAACACACACTATTACAGCCTATCTTCATTTTCAAGTGCTCTGGGAAAGATGAGGGTGATTTTAGCACAAACAAAAATTAGCTATAATTTTTTTTTATGTGTATGAATGTGTAGATCGTCCCGTACCAAAATTAGATCTACTTGTGGTTTGTGGTACGTTCGAATATCGCAGAACTACAATCGAACACTAATCCGGATTACCTCAAACCAGGGAACATTTGTTTTTAGTCAAGGGAACAAAAGATAGAAAAATAAACCATGTGTAATATAAACTTTGAAATTTTAAAGTTATTAATAGTGAACAATTTTTCTTATTGTGACGGTAGCAGTGGTGTAGTGGTGAACGTGATTGCGTCTCACGCGTGAATTTCAGTTGACGCCGATGGGATTTTTTGAGACAAAAAATCTCTGACAACGTCTTCCTTTTTAAAGGAAGTAATACAATTAGTCCCGGCACGTGTGTTGATGGTTTCGATATGTAGAGTCCAAAACGTCTTCATGGCGTAACAAATAAACCCAAGAAGCTGAAAGTGATGTTTATACAGCATGTATACAGTATTTTTCCTGTTTTGCGGTTGAAAAGTGAGCGGTTTATATGAATGTTGTTATATGATTTATTCATTTTTCTTCTTTTGGAAAACAATGGTGAGACCAATGAAGCGATAGAACAAAATACGCAAAATAGTTTATCCACCAGAACATAGTTAATAATATTTTATAGTACATTACGTGGTATCTGTCACTGTATATCAAAGTTTAATTTATTTCCCCCCCAAAATTCCTAAGAACCCACAAATTTCGTTAAGCGTCCGAAAATTGATAATAGAAATCATAATTCCGGTAAAAGCTGTAGAACAATTGCTGAAATCGTACCAGCTCGTAAGGATATGGTTGATAAAAAAGTTCAACTGTTTAAAAAAATGCGGTTCCATCTTATAAGCGGCACGATCAAGACGTCCATCGAAGACAAGTCCTCGGATTGACAGGGCTATCGTAAACAAAGTTAAGCAATATTTAGGCTTAACATCTCCCAAAGTTGCAAAACAAATCGAAAATGAGTTTTCAATCCATGTGACACTTAAAAATGTGCGAAATAGGCTTCATGAACATGGTCTTAAGAGCAGAGGGGCACTTAAGAAGTCATGATTATTCTCGAAAAACATTGAAAACTGCTTAAGAGCGCATTTCATGGACAATTGATGACTGGAAGAAGATCATTTCTCAAGTAACATTGCAAAAACTATTCAGCTTTATTAAGTTTTATTAAAGTTTTATGAAAGCCACAAGAAATCAATTTGGTTTTATTATGGCAGCAAGAGGTACCAATAAGTTTCAAACTTTAATCAAGTTTATTAGAACCTACACAAATTCTTTACAAGGATCTCAAAACCTTGTCTTCTAAAATTTCTTTTAGTCCTATCAATGGTTTTATTTCGACTTTATGAGCTCGTAAAATGCTGTTTTCAAATGCCGTTATAGGACTCTTTCAAATTATCTTATTATGGTCAGTTGAAAAAGCATTATAAAACCATTTTGCCTCTATTAAATGCATTGAACGGTAAATTGGCATCGAAGAAGGTCACCAAATGACCAAATAGTTTTATAGTTGCCATTGCGAAGCTAAATTAGCATATTGGCAAAACTGTGATTTCTTCCAATCACCATATTGAAATATAAGAAATAATTGAAACGTGAAATAAGAAACGCAGCAAATTTTAAATGTAATGCAAATAAACTGTAGATTGGAGATCAGTTTCGGCATTTTTTTAGATTTTTCCATCAATTTTCAGGAAATTTATGATTAGTTTATCTAATATATTTGTTTTTGTTGTCGTAAACTCGCATAATTTTCGAGGCGCATTCATTTTCGGATCTTATCGTGACAATATTCACCATAAAATTAAATGCGCATATGATGTGGAACATGATACGCTGTAAAAGACTTAATTTGGTTTGAATATTCAAATATTTTCCGCATCATCAGAACTTTTTTTAAAGATTGATTAATTGCTAAATATCTCAGAAGAGTAGAGAAATTTACAGAGTAGAACAACAAAACCCAACCACGATACGTCAGTGAAGTTTGACAGCTGTGGCAATTTGGTCGTATGTGGGTTTCTTGGCAGCCAATAGGTTTTATAAAGGTTCTCAAGTGGTCATAACATCTTTCACTAGAATTTTTTTTAATCTTTAAGGTCTTGTAAAGGTTCTATTAATTTGTTTTTACAACCGTCTACAGAGTGGGTGGTATCATAAGAAAATAGCGTAAGACCGGTGAAAAGCTTGAAAAAGGAGTCTTAACCATAGTTTTCCAAAGGAGGAAAAATATCACGTGAATGTCAAAATGGCATATAAAACATATAAGAAGATAGTGACTTCAAATCACGAAGGGGCCTGTTCATAAACCACGTAGACTTATTTTTGAACATCTCAACCCCCCCCCCCGTCGTAGACTTTTTTCCATAGACTTTTTTCCATAGACTTTTGCCACCCTACCCCCCCCCTCCCCCCAGAAAAGTCTACGTGGTTTATGAATAGCCCCAAGTTGTAGACAATTATGCCGACATAGTTTGATTGCGTAGGAACCCTGATAAAAAATAACCTCAAACGAACGATATAACAAATCCTTCAACAATTTCTTTAATTGTTTGGATGATACCCCAAATAAGTCGTTAGGAAAAATAACCATATGAAATTTATAAGGGAATGGACGATGAAACCTACGTCAAGGCAGAATTCATCCAGCTTCATGGCCAACCGGAAAGAGGAAGGCGGCTTACATATCCAAGCCTCTAATGTTCACTAAGATTTATCTGGAAACATATAGGACTGTAATTTGACATTCACAAATTTTAGTTAAAAAATTTGGGTGGATTTTTTGGGCCCTTTCCTAAGTTAAATTAAAAATTAACGTTTCACTTAACAGGTAAACTTACAGCAGTTTAACTCGCTTGGCAACTGAATGGGACAAAATCACACCAGAAACGACTGCTAAGCTTGTTGAATCAATGCCGCAAAGAAGCCTAGGGTGGTCCTTCGTAAGGGAAGTAAAGCCGTTGGTCCCGGCTCATAGTCATGAGTCGTTAGGTAGGGTCCAAGTGGTGAAGTCGTCTCCCTGGCGTCGGTGAGTTTCATCATGTGAGGAAATAGGCCGACGGAAAAAAAAGAAGCCTAGGGTGGTCAGACAAAACATTGAACAATATTATAATATAAATTTAGTTCAAAGTGGACAAACTTTTTTGCGTATTTTTTTCTATCAATAAAACGATCGCACCACAGTTTTTCAAAGGAGGAAAATATCACGTGCATTTGATGGCAAAATGACAAACAACATACTTTTCAGGAAAATTGTGAATTGGCGGTAGGAGTGGATCAACATTTTTTACATACTGTAAATATTGTTATTGAATATGCAACAAAACCAAATACGACAAGATTCAACTGTTTCATGGTTGTTAAAGACAGAATTTTAAAATGAACTGTTTTCTTTTCGAACTTGGTCCATTCGTCACTTCTAAATATTTTACATCTTACCTCTCGTGAGATATTCGAGCTTTGGACCATTAGACGTTTTGTCCCCATTCGAATTTTCGACCTTTTGTACAATTGGTCATTCGTACCGTCGATGATGGGTCCATTTGACATTTTTAACGTTTTGTCACTTTACCTTTTTTATTGTGGCATTTTTTGTCCTGAAACTTACAAAAAGTTTTCGTTAACATTGTTTTGACAACTACAAATTAGACTACCTTTGCTTATCTTCGACAGATACGCGTATTTCGTCTACAATGTGCAGACTTCTTCAGTGTCTCGTATTAATAACTCGACTAAACTCAAAAAAATCCATCTGATTTAAGTCGATGTATTGGATTTGTTGACTTGCCAATCCTAGTAACATTTACTCAAATTTGAGTGACTCCACTTATGACAAAAGTGAGTCAAAAACGACTCAAAACTGAGTTGAAATGGCTGGCCATGCACTCTTGGTGCCTCGTGGTGATGAGCGAACATCTCCTTCTACAACATTTCGTTAAGATTTAACATTTTGTTATGTTTTGCTCAAAATACACTTAATCCCAAATATTTTCGAACGACAAACGTTGCAAAACTAAAATCAATATCGAAAACACATCTAGATATAAAACTTCGCTTCGCATCGAATTCTGACGTGAAATTTAACCCTAAAACTGATGTTCTCAGAATCGTTTATTTCAGTTTGCAATTCCATTCCACAAGCGATGCCATTCCCTAAAACCAAAACTAGTGCCATTCCCTTATTTCTGGACCTTTCCATCACACGATACTCAGGCCGTGGGGATACCCAATCCAGCTAATGTAATGGATCCAGTGAAAATCGTACCTCAATAGCAAGCCATTCAGCATACAATCTGATTAAATTCCTCGTGCCTTTTTCTTCCGGGAACATGCCAAACTAAACTTTTTGATTTCTTTTCCACTCTAACTGGAACCAATGTTGTTTATTTTGCACACAAATCATCGAGGTGGAATGATTTTTTTCTCCACTGCTGGGTATGTCTGTTGCAAACCCGGACAGAGCGCGATATGGGTTGTTTTTAGACGCGGCTTGCTGTGATTCGTGGACTGTCGCTTCATTTGGTCACGTTTCCTGCTTTGCCGGTAGGAAGTTCCTTGGCAGTCAGCGTTTGATTTGACTGCGACGGCGGCGTACCAGAACAAAAGCTGTCGATTTCTTAGAACAAGTTCAAAGCCACCTTTCAAGGGCAAGTCGGGCTCTGCCGGTACACCCCCAACCCAAGAGAGAGAGAGAGGCAGCAGCACGTGTAAGCTTTGATTGTTATGCCTACGTGTGGGTGATGAAAGAGTGAATCCTTTTTGATGTGGTTTGACCGGGTCATGCGATACAAAGCTTCTACCAGTTCTGCTGGTTCTGCTGCTCCTTTCAATGCAGCCATGACCTAGCGCGTGTGGGCGTTGGGAGGCGAATCCTTAACAGGGACATGTGCCGGTGAACGGAGTTAGTGCTATTGCTATTTTTTTGTATTGTATCTAGTTTTCATTTGAGGTCGTTTTTTTTGGTTGAAATAGTTTTACTGAATGAAAAATGGAACAAATAGACTATTAGACGTTATGACTGCGTAGGAATGGTAACAATTCCTGAAAGTGATGAAGCTTAGGCTTGCTCGATCACAGCTGAATATTGCCTGCCAAATCAAAGATTTTTTGGGAAACCTGGCCTTTTTCTTCGTTCTGAAATGGTCTTCTACGCCGTTCCGTTGCATGGCAGTATAATAACCCGAGAAGAGATCAGAAAACTCAACATGATGTTGTGAAATTGCCGATAATGATTACTCAAGTTACTGTCGTTTGGTCGTTTTAACGGTTAAAAGATCAAAATTTATAGCAAAAATTTATTCCTGTGACATCAAATTTAATACTGATCCTGCTATCAGTGAGAGCAAACTGAACTGCAAACTGAAGAGTCAAAATGCTGTACATTTTTTCCTGTTGATAGCAAAATAAATATTCTAGTTGATAATCTGTCAAGACAACGAAAACAAAGCAACCTTTCTGAAAACTAAATGTGATATCGGATTTGACAATTGTGAAGACAAATCAAATTTTGATTTTAATTTGATATTAATATCAAAATAAGGTTTCGAATCACTATCTTTATGATGTTAGACTTTACTCGGGAAGACATTCCGGGAAGTTGCTTAAAGTCTTCCAGCACATAAGTTTCTTCGCTAATTATCACGCAGGAAAGCTTCGTCAAATATCCGCGATACAACTTGTGAGCCCGGGTTTTAGCCATCACATTCTGTGTATCATTACAGTTCGGTACAGTTTTCACCTTGAACGACTTCATACCTTGCCGGTGCTTGGAAGTATGCACGAAAATTGGGGACATTATTTTTTTTCTAGCCACATTACGTACCGAAAGATCTTGTCTCTTCTGCAATATTTGCTTCACCTTCGCGTCCTTCTGGTGGTTCCTGAGATCCGTTTTTGTACCACTCCCAGCCTTACTGGCTGTTGTCATACGTATATTGAAAGATTCAAGAACGTTTTGGACAGTGCTTGCAGGAAAACCAAGCTTTTTTGCAAGTTTTCTTACTGACAGATCCGGATTTTCATTAGTACCGCACATAATTGCTTTCGCCATCGCTCTTCTATCGACGACGTCTTCGATCTAAAAGCTTGTAATATCACCAAAAATTGGTTTTAAACGTATTTTCAGAGATACACGTATATGGTAGTGTCCAGATTTTGTCGCGAACAAGCCTTATACTATGATCTCGGCCATAAGTACGCCATAAGTTATAATGCTAATTTTTATGTTTTAAAATTAGCGTTGGAAGTTTGATCATAAATTGAGCAGATGTTGGTAATTGTGACGAAGTGACCAATAAAAATGACTCCACTGCATCATAGAGCCATTTTTTTTCCATGCTTGAGTATCTGTTTCAAATTTGAGCCAAATCGGTCAATATTTACCCATTTCCAAAGTAGGTTGACGTTTGTATGGGACAAATCATCAAAATAGATTGAGGCAGACCAGGGTTTCAGTTGACCGTGGAGTGCAGATTTTTGACAAATTGTTTTACATGCCAATCACAGATTATTTTTAAATTCTTCTTAAAAGTTGATCATGAGCATGATTGACCGCCCGAGGTTGCTACTCCGTTATTGCCAGATCAGCTGACATCTTCAATGTGTAAAAACTGGTGATCCCCACTCCCACACTGCCCGAAGGCAGGTCAAGTAAAGAAAGGACAGGAATATGTTGACATGATACTCGCTTTATTGGAAGCCGCGGAATCCACTGCACTTCCACGAGAAATCACTGGGATTTTGGATAACTGGATTGGGTAGCAGCAGGATTCGTTTTGGTTAACGATAAGTTGTCAAGTTAAATATTTGAAAATTAGGAGTGATCTCCAATTTGAGCCGATTTAAACCAACAGTAAGGATGCTATTGGGGCCACTCACAAAGTGTGATTGTTGGTTTTCATTGGGAAAACAAAGTGATTTTTAAGAACGCTGAAAAGCTAATTTTGACCGGTTAAAACCAACAGTAAGGATGCCGTTGGGGCCACTCACAAAATGTGATAGGTTTTTCATTGGGAAACTAGGAGATGTTTTATAATGCTGGAAAACCTATTTGGACCGATTAAACCAACAGTAAGGATGCTCTTGGGGCCACTCTTAGAGTGTGATAGTGGTATTTCATTAGGAAAACAAGGCAATTACTCACAACGCCTGAGAGCCAACTCGGATCGATCTACACCAGCAGTATGGATGCCGCTGGAGTCACTTACAAAATGGGACAGTGGTTTGTTTGCGAACCACGACTTCTCATGCTCACTCGATTACTCGCGCAACAAACAATAGGCAACCTAACCCGATAACAAAATATTACGGAACAACGTATCGACGCAACCAATTCAACCGATTCAACTGATGGTCGACGCAAACCTATTAAAAAGGACATATAGATACAATAAGTTACATTTACCTACCTTGATTCACGTCCCTGAGAGCATTTACTACCTCACGAATCGCCTGTAGCCAACTCCGCAAGCGTCCGTCAAGCCTCTGGTACACCAATTTAGCTACATGCCCAACCGAAGCACCATTACTCAAAAAGTCTTGAAAAATAAAGAGATATTAGATATTGTCTTCAAAACTTGGTAGAAACAAACTATCTGTTGCCTAAAAAGAAACAAAACTAAGAATAAAACCACAAGTTGAATCCCTGTAGTCCCCCGGATGTTCGAAAAGCACAGCGATTTCTTTGAAAAGACACCAACCGCTGCGGGCCGTCGATGGCCGACTACAACCATGTGGGTGAAATGAGCATCGAATGAGAATAGTGAGAACATCCCACCGAATAAACGGCTACAACACTCAGTTGTCTACCAAGCTGAAGCCCACTCGAGCTTTATCTGATGAACCCAGTAGATGATTCAACCCTCTAAAATTTTTCGCTTATACGCTAATATGACAAATTTATAAGGTAACAAATGCATGATAGTTGGTGATTTGAAAAGTGTCCAGATTCATGAACAAAAAGTCCGGGTGCCGACGCAACATGGCATCTGAACTTTGGATTTGGAAATCTGTGTCACTCGACAAATCCTCCAACAAATGTGCAAAAGCACGTTGGACAATATTTAGCATCAACCAGTGGGTACGTGTGCTCAACTCCAAGTTCTCCTTCTTTCAAATTCACCTTCAGTTCAATTTACCCATTGAGTTGGACACATCACAATAGAAAATATTGTGATGGAACACGGCCGTTAGGTTACTAGATGTATGAAAAATACTCTATAAGCTATTTAGGATTATATTTGGAAAATCCAAATTTGGCCAACACCCACCTCTAAATTCTTTTAAAAGTTGAGTATAAAAACTTCCAGATAGTTGTTTTATCGATAATATATTGAAAATACACTGAAAATTTATTTTCGTAAAGTAGCTTTCACGCGTTTCGTAAACATGGATTTTGTACATAGAACAAATGTCTCGTATATTGTATGAAACATTCATAATGCTTTTTATCTGGTGAAATGCTATCATTACACCTTTTTGTAAAATGCACGAAATGAACTTCGTGATGACCAGCCAATCGCTGTTTTTCTTTTGTACCGTACTCATGCTTGATGGTGTTCCTGCTGGTATGGGCGAGAATAATTTATCTAACTCAAAATAAAAATTAAAGCGCTGTCGAGAGCTAAAACTTCATGCTCATTAATCAAGCATGTTCTCAGGAGTTAGCGTAGCCTAGTGAGATCAACAACGGATTCAGTATCAGCACTTTCCAAATATTCAGGTTCGAACCCCATGTCAGAAACATTAAAAAAAACGCTGGACAACACCACGTGGTTGCGCTTTTTTGTCAATTACATTTTGAGTCGATAAAGTAGATCTGTCAGTCCTTTATGCAACCACCAGAGAGACGTTTCTTGTTAATTTGTGACCAAATATTCGTAGCTTTTTGTGTTGTTTCCGCACAATGTACGAATGTTCTTTCTGTGTCAACAAATGCTTCGTGCTTTTGACAGTTGCGCGTGCCATTAATTACGAATATATCTTCATAAAAAGAACAAATCAGTTTCGTTGCAGAAAACAACGAATGGATTTGTGAGTATTACTTTCGATTTTGTAATATAAACTAAAATTAACTTTCAGTGTATGATTATAAATGTTTGCATTTGTAGTTTCTTGAGAAAGGCTAGTAGAAGTGAAAAGTCCCACGTTACTTTTTAAAAGGGATTTTATTCGTTGAACGTACTCTTCATCGTCTTTTTCTTCGGTTTATCACGGCAAATTAAATAAGTATGTAGCGCTGCTTGCAGCTTACACAGGCAGCCGTTTCAACTCAGTTTTGAGTCGTTTTTTACTCACTTTTGTCCAAAGTGGAGTCACTCAAATTTGAGTAAATGTTACTGTCATTGACAAGTTAACAAATCAAAAACATCCATCTGATTTGAGTCGATGTTTTAGATTTGTCGACTTGTCAATGCCAGTAACATTTACTCAAATTTGAATTACTCCACTTTTGACGAAAGTGAGTCAAAAACGACTCAAAACTGAGTTAAAACGCCTGGCCGTGTAAATCGAGTGAAAACGTCGTTATGCTGCACTATGAACTAGAGGTGGGCAATCCGCTCCTGAGCTGTCCCACAGAAACGATTCATTTCAGTGAGCAAATTTCAACCAGCTCTTTAAAAATAAACCGCAGTTCACCAGCTCACCTGTTTGCTTTCCTGTGAGTTGAACAATTCATTGACTCTGTCAAATCAAAATGCTGAAGAGAAAAAGAGAAGAGAACTGTAGTGCAAAGTGAATTGATTCCATTTTGTTTTCATTTTTCAACAAATCGATGAAGCAGCTGTCACTTTACGAAGCACACGCTATTTCTAAACTTTGACTCAAATTCGTCGGAAGTATGGCTACTGAAAAGTGAGAAAAGATGGTTAGGAGTAACACGTTGACAATAAGTAAACGTCGATCGGATTCAAGCCGATGTTGACTTTTTTTGTTTTAACTCTTTATGTATTTCAAATTTTTTACATTATTTTACATTTATATATTATCCTAGGTGCTCCTGCTGAGTAAATAACATTTCAACCTTATATGCTATCATTTATATCGAATTGTGTTAATATTATTTTTACTTTGTCCGATGTTGACTGTTTTTCATCTTACCACTACGAACTATCTTTACTCACTTTTGAGTAGCCATACTTCCGACGAATTTGTGCCAATCGTTTTCAATTTTGGGTGGTTTAGAAATAGCGTGCACAATCTTACGCAACGCAAACAAGAGTAATAGTACGTTCACACTACTGCTAATATTACGTGATAAAGAGTATCTTGATATCAGCAACTATACATCTAGTTTTCACTGGAAATAATGTACATGTCATTTGATATCAAGATACTCTATATCACGTAATAAAAGCTGTAGTGTGAACGTACTATAAGTTTCAAAATAGACGAATCTAGTTCTACTTTGTTGTTGCTATTATTTACACTAATGAATCTAAAATCCAATTTATTTTAGAATTTCAACCTTATTTAATCAGTACTAGCACATAGGTCCCAAGCTCGGTCCCAATCTTAATAATACGCCCCTAATAATGAACTCACACGTACACACTCTCAAACATTCTGTCAAAATAACACAGCAAATCGAAACATAGGCGCAAAAATGTACAGCAAGGTGTACTTCGGACCAAGGGGTTCTACAACAGAGATCCAATTTCAAATCCCTAGTTGCATATTGATTATTGGTTCTGATGCATAGCCAACATTAGTGCCATAGTTTGTTTTGAATACAAAGAAGCCGGGTTTGCCTCATAAAGACTTTCACCTATGAAGACTGACATTAACGTTTCAAATGGTATATTTTTCCAAGATTGTTTCAAACTTCAAAATCTAGTCGAGAACTCATTTTTGGATTTGACTTTGCTGATAATTGGCAATCATCATTTTTGCCACATGATATGCAATTTCCATGCAATCATCATTTATTATTTGTCAAAGAAAGCTATAATTTAAAAACTATGGAAGTGCGTCTCGAACACTTGCCCGACACAGAATATAACAAAGCCTTGAATGGTTCCGAATGACAGTAAGTTAAAGGGACCACCTTAAATAAAGCCAATATTCGAAAAAAAAACATAGCCTTGAAGAAATCTAAACAACTTTTAAAACAACATGAAAATGTAAAACTTCTTACACGTCTACTTTATTGGTATATAATGTGAATTTGGTTTTGAAAATTAGAATGATGTACGAAACAAACTTCTGCAAAAATCAATTGGGGCCGATAAAATTCAACAATTTTGTGGGAGAATACCGAAGGAAAAAGTAGCCGTTGATATATTTCGATTTCAAGTAAAATTTAGATACCCATAGTCATCAAATATTTGTTTGATGGCTGCGGATATGTTATTCGTTGGTTACAAAGCACTACACACTGTTACCTACGTTTCTTCAACGGACAGGTGCCTGTTTTGGTTTTTCAATGACACAAACCTATGATTGTTGGGTGAACAACTCTCCATTAAAAGCAATTAAAGAACTATCCAAATAAAATGTGGGAAATTTTGAGGAGCTATTTGCCTACCCCTTCCAAGCATGAACAATATATTTAGAAAAAAAAGTTTCCGTTGTGAACAATAAAAAACCACCCTTCGTCATCCCCCAAAGCGTCTACATGGTATATGGATAGCCCCCAACTTTGTTGGCCTGGGACAGGAACGTCAGGATAAAGAGAGTGGCCACCCGGTTCCAGCCTCCCTCGGACTGTTATGAAAAGGAAAATGAATTCCATCTGCCAACAAAGTCTGCCAGAGAGGGAGAGCCTTGGAGCTCTTCGATCGGCAAGGAAAGAGAGAAAGAGAGTGGATGGAGAAAATTAATGTGTTTGGATTCTAAAAATAGCACTACTAGGATTCAATTTATTTTTCACGAGTTTCCTTACCATTCTTTGGTCAGATAGGTAAGCGAGGGGTGTAGCGGAAAAATCGAAGAAGGCGGCTCTTTTGTGAAAGCTTGAAAGGAAGAAAAAATGGGTGAAAATATAAGACAAAGCTTCAAAAACACCCCTGAAAAAGATCCGTTCTGCCAGTTTTTAGGCACCCAACCTTAAGTTCAAAGAGGATGAAAATTACCTCGGGTCATGTTTGTGCTTCGCCTTTCTCAAAGGTACCTATGCACGTTAAGGTTATCGCATATATATGTACGTTCTTATATCTTTTGGCATTGGATTTAGCAAGGGCAAGGACACCCCGGCTGAGAGAGGAAAAACCATCACCATGGCGGCTGTAGCGTCGCCATGCGGGATACATTTATGTGGGAAAGTGAATTACAACAACGCGGTTATTAAAAAGTAACTGATAAATATTAGATTTGCTTCTGATAAAATGATGCTAAAAACAACTTTTAATTGAAAGCAGCGATGCGGAAGGCAAATGTCATCGGACCGCAGCATTTAATTCAATTCATATGATGACATTTACTGGTACAGATTACTGGACTAATACCATTCCTACCGGGTTAAATGTGTTTGCGAAGCAAGCAACATTCTATGCTTTATAAAAATTATAGAAAAAAATCCGATTCTGAACCATCATGGAATATCTGTTTCATCCTAAGGATATAAACCATCAATGATGTTAGATTAACTGGAAATTCGAATTTAATGGACTCAATTTTGTGTCAATACTGATGGTCATATACATCAGACTGTACCTAAATAGTTACATTTCTCAATTTCAATGGGTTAATATAATATTTTGCACAATTTTTGTCAATAAGTAGTTTATTTTATTCCCAATAATTAGAGCGGAAGCTTCCATGGCTTGGTCATCTGTTCAGCTGCATCATTAGATTGGTTTCACAATTGTTTTGAACATTAGCTTTCATTAATCAAATTTAACGTAAATAAATAAATTTAAAAGTTATCGTTTGATAGAGTTTTATAGTGTAGTTTGGTAGTGTTATTCTCTTAAAATTTTGTCGTATTCTGCAAGCATACAAGTTGCTACAATTCCAATTATGAGATAATTAATTAAATTACCAAGAGGCAATGACATCGAGCCAAAGCAAAGCCAGATTTATTCAACCAATCGAATTATTCATATCAGGTTGGAAACAGATCTGCACCAGCCAATTTCACAGAGTGCACGTGCTCGTGGTAAACTATTCAGGCTCTCTATACAGTTGACCTCAGGTAAACAGGACATCTGATTAGTGAACGGAGTGTCAAGCTTCAATGAATGCCAGCAAAAATGTCCGGTCACCTCAAATAAATATGATTAGATTCCGGAAAATCCGTGCCCAGTGCTCTCGGTGTAATAATTTTACTGCCATTGTTGGCATTGCGATAGGGCCATACCAAACTTCTCTCTATCTTTTGCTGCACAACGCAACAATCAAACAACAATGCTTTTTCAGTTTTCCGTGGAATGTAGTCGATCAGCCATCATGCGAGGAGTTATGTTCATTCATTCTTTGCGTGTGTATGCTTCTGTCATACATCGTAAAGCTCTCAGATATGTCCTGGACAAAAATTTGTACAAATTTAATATAGAGGGCCCTCATACATACATACAGACGAATGTCTTTAAGCGTGGATAATTCGTTCAACTGGTGGATACGCGTATTATTATTCTGATCACAAACTCTAACGGCAAGGAAAGTGCTTGTTTAAGAAATGTGGCAGAAGAAATTAGGATGGGACACTGTTGCATCGCTGAAACATACAGTATAATCCGATAGCTGCCTGTGTAGCTTTTGGGATGTTTACATGAGGTGAACTACGAGATTACTTAAACTCGGCCCGTACGAAGGACTTAAAATATGGAATTTGATGAAATTTCGGATTTATTTCGAATTGAAAGTAGATTCTACCAAATTTAAATCCATTGTGGAGTGCGTTCTAGTAACACTTACTAAAAATCTCTTTCAATCATCGATATGATAATGATGATGATGAAATACTACCATATGTTGATGAATGAAACTTTCCATAGTAGTGGAATAATCCGAAAAACGATTTCATCAGGATTCTATTGTTCTTTGTGATTATCAAGCTCCTGTATGAAGGGCCAAAAACATTTGGGCGGGCCCGTAAGCAGAGACACTTACGCGAAACCCGCGAATTTAGGGAAGAGAATCTTCTTCCAAAAGCAAGTTCACACCCACATCACCCCTCGATTGACAGGATAAACACAATAGATGGGGTCGAAGAGCCCGCCTCGTTCCGAGAAATGTTAACAATAGGGAGGAGGCAGTCCCATGCTCCCTATCCAATTCGTTTCACTTGGGTGCCCTGATGGCCCCTCCCTTTCCTCGTTATATATTATGACATGGATATTTAGTATATTTTGTAGTGATAATATGATTACTTACCTTGTGTTAAAAAATTTGGCTGAAAGTAAAATTGGTTAGGGTTTATACCATTCTTTACTTATTGCTCTGTGTCGTCTCGGTGTTTCTGCTTTTAAAGAACTGCCTTTAGGCAAAGGCCTATGTTGGTCTATGGCCTATGTACGATGTTATACAACCAACTGGGCAGAACGCACCCATACTCCTTTCTGAACCGAAGGACAGGGAATCCCTTTGAATCATCGATTTATACATGCACTGACCGTTTCTTGTTATTTCATTTTCATTTTCGATTTCTGACATAAATTTTATGAAATTTATTGCTAAATACCAGCAGTTTTTTTTACTAATGTAGACTGTTCCGATGTTATAAATACACTTATGATTAACCGTCAATTCAAAATGCGTGCTGTATTTAACCAACTTTTGGCTGCGTTTTGTTGTTCACAGCCAATGTTGTCAGTTTTGTTAATTTTTTCGCACAGAAGTTTGGAAATGCGTGGTCTATACGTGTTTACAAAGAGTCATTTTTTGCGGGACATAATTATTTGACGTTCTCTTATTAACTGTGTTTGAGAATTATATAATCAAAAATCACCGTATAACTATTTTTGTTTGAGAAAGAAAGTATATTTATATTTTTGGAACAGTCTATACAACCAAGTGATAGAAATAACAGGTGACAACTAACATTTTGGATTTTTTTTTCTCAAGCTGTCAAAAAAAAACAAACACACATGAAACAGACCTGATTTATTATTATTAAAGATACGTTCACTAGGAATAGGATCAGTATACCTCCTTCATGGGAACTTTGAGAATACATTTATTGATTCTACCAATCAACTTTTTGTAATTCATTGCACTCGAGTTATGTTTGTACATCAAAAAGCTCAAAGTCTCGAAGCTCATATTGGGCGACTCTGAGGCAGATCTGTCGGGATGTGGTTTTTGGGTACAAATGAGCTCGAATTCGCTTTATCTGGCCAAAACACGTTTTCTTTTCAGAAACGGAATGAACATATTCTTCAAACATTCGTTTTGGTACATTGATAGCCAACCCAAACGGCTTAAACCATGGCTTAGAAATATCATGGAAATGTACATCATCACTTTCTGTTCAAACTTATATTTTATGTTCGGAGAAGCAGTAAAACTATCCATGGAATAGTATCGATTGTTTCCGGGAACGTACCTCTTCGAAAGAGGAATGTAACCATTGTCGTCCAATATTGAAACATATAACATATATAACATATAACATGTTTAACATATAACATACAACATATACAATATTAAAACCAAGAGGGTTTGAGCTGTTTAGTCGAATATCTGTAACAAGAAATTAGAAGAAAAATTAGTATTTTCCATTTAATTCCAACTACCTTTGCTTAGCTTGACAGATACGCGTATTTCGTTTACAATGTGCAGACTGCTTACGTGTCGCGTACTAATAACTTGACTCGGCAGTCGGAAGATGTAGTGGAGTGGAAAATACTTATTTTTCTTCTGATTTCTAGTAATATTAAAACACTGGCACTGGGATTTCAGCGTTGAAATATGTTTTTCAGTGTATTCCGGCGCTCATGTCTTATTCGGCACTCTATTCCGTCTCATTTTAATGTTTTGCAGCTGTTCTGGTGAGAACAGTTGAACTTGGCTCATTGAATTCTTGTTGTTGAAGGTATGTGAAAGAGAGCAAAGTCCTTTTGCGTTAAAAATGTTGGCTAGACTTCCACTACCTTGCTTGCAAATGATTGCTAGGGATCTAAGGATATGGTAAACTGTCAAAGCCGCTTTTACTATTTGTGCGAAGTTTCTGTACAGTTCGTAGAACTGTGCAGCGCGCTTTTGAAATGCTTCTTGTTTCGACGGTATTTTAAGCTTAACTCATCAAGCATAAACAAAACCAAAAATACTATCACAAAGAGGGAAGAGGTAACATTTACATAGGAATCAATTATAAAAGTCGAGTCGAGCAACTCGACATGACACCTGTCATTGTGAGTCGAGCAAATTTGCACATTAAAGAATCTTATTGAGTCGGCGACCGAACACAACTGCCAACTGTAATGTTGAAAGATTTCAAAATGTCATTGAAATATTACACCATGCAATAAATTATTCAGGCCTTCCATCACCTTAGTTGTCATTTTTGACATTCGAAGGAGAGTTGCTTAAAATTTTCACACTTGTTTTGTCAGTTACATTAATGCTTATGTTATTCTGAAAACCTCATTTAAAATTTCCTGCATATTGAAAAACAATTTGCTTTATAGTCAAAACTATATTTCGAATGTAAGATGTATTATAACATTTTATGTTATTGTTATTGAGTAGTTTAATCTAATTTTCTCCATACAACCTCTACATTAACACTTATTGTTAATGATTTCCATATTTTCAATGAAAGGTTTTTGATTTTTATATTGTAACCTAACTAACTTCAGCATATTGTTATTTCGCCTTTTACCATCTGACATATTGTTAAAACTGTATAGGAGATTGTTAGTTCTAAACTAGTAGTCAACTATAAGGATAAATATCCTAACAATAACGGAAACTGTCTTCAACAATAAGAGAAGTGGTCCCAGAATGGTTTGTGATTATGCGGGCCGTTTCAAAGATGCGAATTGAAATTTTTAGGAGAAGTTATTTATTAAAATTTGGACAGTAATCTATCTCTTTTCCTTCAGGAACTTCTGGTAAAATCTTCGATTTTTTTTCCTGAGCCTCTGGTACCTAAGTGGGAATTTTTCTCAATTGAGAACTATTGTTTTGAATTTCTGGAGGGTTTTCTGAACTTTGGAAGAATTCTCGAAAACTTCTTTGATATTTAGCCGAACTTCTTTAAAACTTCTTTTCTCCGCTTCTATGAACCTCTGAACATTTTTTTAACGACTATGCTAATCTTCAGGAAATTTTTCTTACCGCCATCAAATCTTTCAAATGAGGTGAGATAGAAACCGACGAATTGTAATTCTTATATGATGTTTTTGTCTAAGCTCATAGTCCGATGCTAACAGTTGAGGAGATGGGAGACCACTCGAGAACGGAAGCTCTGTTTGGCTACGCCCAAGGAACATTTATCAAAAGAGAAAGTTGGACAAATGTATGGGAAAACTGAAAACTTCGAAAAAGGTAGATGTTCAATACATTATGTATGGTTTTTTTCGTTTTGATCGAGTTATCCTTGACAGGGATCGTAAAAGACGTTGATAGTCCACCTTACAATGCGCAATTTCACAGGTATCCTTATTGTTCTCTTGTTGTACAGTTAATGCTGCATTCCAATTAGTTTTTGAGCATCAATTATTGGAGTTTGAAGAAGTGACATCATTCATGAATGATCTCTCAACTGAAGCTCAGCGTGATTGCAATAATTTTGGAGATATTTGTGCAATCAGTGTAGTTCAGCTTCAATTTGGTTGCCGTGATATGTCTGAACTGCCGAAAAATCAAAACAATCCAAATATGTACTTCGGTCTTTTTGCATTATTTTTCGACTTTTCTACGCACACGATGTGTAGAAATCAACGCTTGCTTTAAGCTTTCGTATTTGTGGCGATATCTGAAGAAGCTACGAAGTTGACGACAAATATGCAAGTTGCCTTGCAAATCGATCCATGTTCAAAAAATTTCTTGAATCAATTCAAGCAAAACAATGCATTAGGTCCTAAGTAACATTGAGTGATTCTCTTCGTCGACTTTCTCTTTGATTAATAGCTTGTCTATCAAACGATTTGCTGATGTTTTCAACGTATTGGATCCCTTATCACACTTTATACTACCGTACTGTGTATTGAAAATAGTTAAACATGTTTTTACATAGCCGTAGGAACGCAAAGAGAAAGTCGACAAAGAGAGTCTCTCAATGTTACTTAGGACCTAATGCATTGTTTTGCTTGAATTGTTGGCGATTGGCAATAGAAAAGTATCAGTTGTCGTTTCCATCGGATTGATTTCGTTCCCGGCGAATTTCTGTCATTTCACAGCGACGAAAGAGGAACTCATTACGAGTGTTTTCCAAAAAAAACGTCCAGAATTATGAGAATCACAATTGGTTGAGTGCACGTGTGATTTTGCAGCAAAAAACAGGTATGTCGAGAGTTAAATTTAGTAATCTGTTATCGATTGCGAAGAAGAATAATTATAATTATGTGACAAACAAGCCAAGCCTGGCTTAAAGTTACTTAAAAAAATATCTTGAATTCTCGGGATTATTTGAATCATAAAATCGGGCAAAGCGGAATAAAGTTCACCGGGTCAGTTATTTTACTATATTATAATAGGGCGTCGTAGCAATGAATATTATTACGGTCATATTACTGAAGTTTGTATAGGCTGCTTCTTCAGCTCTCCAATGAAGAATTTCAATGAAGTTTTCTCCTGATCTTCTGCGAAACTCAAAGATGAACTTCTAGAAAGTTCCCTCCTGAACTTTCGGCAAGTTTTGTCATAAACTTCTAAGCATTTCACTCCGTCACTCCTAAAGTTCAGAATAGTTTTTTTCAGACTTTCTGAGAAGTCTGAGAAGGGAAATTTATTTCTGAACTTCTTATAAGTCCTATCCTGAACATGGAGGAAATTCTTTTCGAACTTCGGGGAGTTATATTCTGAACCCAATTAACTAGGTAAGCTTCATCCTAAACTTAGAGAAAGTTTATTCCTGAACTTCTGGGAAGTATGACCTGAAACGTGATTGTTTGTTCTTGAATTTTCTGTTATTCCAGAAAGTCTCCTTCAATACGTTGAAGAATCCTTTCAGAATATTCCCTTCTGAATCTCTAGGGAATTACCCAAATTTTCTAGGGAGTTCCCATGATATTCAACAAGCCTACAGAAGTTCTTGGTAGCTTAACCAACATAAGGTAAGGGGATATAATGTTAGCCAGGCTCTTTCATTCGGCCTATGTACCAAATATATCATCAATCCAGCGATAATCAACAAAATGATGTTGCCATTATGATGACCGATTTAATTCGAAGCAATTCAGACATTATTAATTAATTTACTGTTGCTCATTTCCGTGTAATTTTCGTTTTTCATTACTTTTAAGACATTATGATTTCACTGGTTAAGCTGAACAAATATTCTCCATAATCTTCGAATGATCTAAATTTGGCTAAATTGAACCAATAAACCGAACAATGTAACCTTGATGTACAAAAAATAGTCACACGTTATAAACTATCTGTTCACGCAGGTGATATAACAATAATTTAACAAGAAAACGTAGACCCAATGTTAGAGATATATATTTTTCTTTGTTCCCAACTATGGCCTGTTGTCTGGAAAACTAAGTGAAATTGTTGTTATTGGTCAAATTTGCAGTGAAAATGAATAAGTTCCAGTTGCATATTTTCCAAATGGTTCATCGAAACATAAACCAATGGAACAAACCCTGTAGAGAGTGAATAATTAGGTTTTCACAATCGAACCGACAATAAATCATATGTGATAATATCTGAAGTGATTGGGAAACTAGGAGAATTTAAAATCAACACTTCATCTGATCACTTTTAAAAAAATAAAAAATAAAACATTGAAACACTTTTTCAAATATTCGCTAGTAAACGCGAGAAAATTCCTTTGAATTCTACTACGAGCTTATCTTTTGACAGATAGGCCTATTTTGTCTGCTACTTACAGACTTCTTTAGTGTCGAGTGCTCGACTTTGGCTGAAGTGTTTTAAAGTAGTTTAAGTATAGTTAGTTTTGTGAAATTTTATGTTGATTTTTAATGATTTTCATGACCGACATTATATCCATATCCCTCAAACGTTTATGACTTTATAAAATAAATAGTACTGCTTTTCGTGATACATATTACTAAACATTTTAAGGGTAAAACAAGCTTAACATCGCTTATAGCTTAAATATTTTATGAGTTATAATAAAAAATGTAATCGACCGGTGGATATTAGGCTAAGTCCCTACTACAATTTTATAGAAAATTTGACATGCCAACAAAAAAAATGGTGGAATTGCTGACCAGTGAGACCATGTGCCATCGAACGGAACAAGTAATAATCGGACAGTGCAATATCAGGAGAATATGGCGGGTGGGGTAGGACTTCCCATTTGAGCGTTTCCAAGTAGGTTTTTACGGGTTTCGCAACGTGAGGTCGAGCGTTGTCATGCTGAAGAATCACTTTTTCGTGTCTGTGCTCGTATTGTGGCCGTTTTTTGTGCAGTGCTTGGCTCAATCGCATCAATTGAGTTCGATACCGTTTCCCGGTAATGGTTTCGTGTGGTTTCAACAGCTCATAATAAATAACACCAACTTGGTCCCACCAAACACAGCATAACCTTCGCAGCGTGAATATTCGGCCTAGGCGACGATGTTGAAGCATGCCCGGCCTGTCCCCATGAATGTTTCCGTTTTAAGTTACTGCAATGAATCCATTTTTCGTCACCCGTCACAATGCGATGTAGAAAACTCTTCCTTTTTTGCCGCTGGAGCAGTTGTTCACAGACGAAAAAACGACGCTCAACATCTCTTGGCTTCAAATCGTAAGGAACCCAAGTTCCTTGCTTTTGAATCATTCCCAACGCATGCAATCGCTTAGAAACGGCTTGGCAGGAAACTTCTAATCCTGAACCAAGCACTTCTTGCGTTTGACACGGATCCTCATCGAGCAATGCCTCCAATTCGGAGTCTTCGAAGTGTTTTGGCCTTCCTTCACGCGGACGATCATCAACACTGAAATCACCGTTTTTGAAGCGACGAAACCAATCACGACACGTTGTTTCATTCAGAGCAGCATCACCGTAAACTTTTTGGAGCTCTCGATGTGCTTCAGCCGCCATTTTCTTCGAATGAAAGAAGAAACTCAACACTTCCCGCAAATTACGATTATTTGGCACGAAATCAGACAATACAGATCTTCAAACAACCAAAATATATAACACCAAACCAAAATCACTGATTTGGCAAAGCGGTTTGTTTACCATATGTCTGAGCTTGGTTTATGACGCTTGAGATGTACAACATTCGACCAGCATTTACTACTGGCGCCATCTATTGCTAAACAGCGGGAACTTAGTTGCGCACCTAATATAAAAAGTTTTCTCGGATCCTTCTCGTAAACCCAAGCCAATGTTTGTAGGTACACAAGATACTAATGCTGAATTTTCTTCATTTTTGTAGAACTTCCGTAAAATCCTAAGTGGGTCTACCGAAAAGTTTATATAACTTTTGACATGCTAATATAAGTTTGCATTATTTGAAAAACATGCGCATAACTTCCGAAAAGATCTCAGTACTTTTCAGACAATTCTGAAAAAAATCTCTAGAACAACCGAAAAGTTCATGAATTTGCTTATTCTTCCATCAAATAAATAAACTTATCAGAATCAGCATATAAATTACAATTTGCCTTAGACAAGTTTCAATATCGTGTGTGAAAATCGTACTTTAGGTATTCGATAATTATGTTATGCGTTATGTCAAGTTAACTATGTAATACACACTTTCAGGAGATGCTGGATTTCCACAGAACCAGTCTTGCTTACACTTCACCGGAACAACCGCGTACGCTCAGTCCATTGATGTCTCCTCTTGTTATTTTAATTCAATTTCATTGTGTACATTCATTTTCATCAGTTCCAGTAATTTCCATTTAATTCCAACTACCTTTATTGCTTATCTTACCAGATACGCGTATCTCGTCTATAATGTGCAGACTTCTTCAGTGTAGTGAACTAATACTCGACTGAAAGAAAACCTTCGCCACCTGCTTTATATATACTATTTTCCAAATACAAACACTTGTACCTACATCTAACATTATGGCTAAGCCAAGTCAAACCTGAGTAACAAAACGAATATTATACTAAATAACGTTTACATCAACAAAAATGAATATAATTACCGATTTTTCATGGGTTTACTTACCTTCACCCACACTGACGAAACTACCCATACAGCTTCAACCATAGTAACCCATGAGTCAGCAGACAAAATTTGACAGCTCTATCAGTCGAACACTAACCGTGATGGCAAAAACAGTGATGCAACTCCGTTCAGAAGAGTGCGCGTTCAAAGAATGGCACCCCGCCGCGTCGAAAACGAACATCGTGCGGTATTTGTGGACGCCGGATACGCCGGTTCCGGCATCTACAACAACATGGCACTATTAGACAACAATCATAGAAAGAAAGAGCGGTTTCTGACGGCCGACGACTCTGAGCGACATGAAGCTCCAAATGATGCTGAAGAGGTCAACCGAGGGAAAAGTGGCTACATCGCTACGTGCGCTTAGCAGGGAGGAGGGTTCAACCGGTCAAACTGTGAAAAAGTACCTGGCAAACATGAACATACATGTCAGGAAGCGGAAGTCGCGGCCACTGGTTTCGGAGCTGCAGGCAATGACGCAGCGGTAGCGGCTGAATAAGATGGTAAACTCGATTTTCCCGGCGAATCGCGACGTGGCAATGGTGATGGACGACGAGACCTTTCTCACCCGGGATGGCAACGACTGGCAGGGCACTTCGTATTTTACTTCCGCCACGAAGAAGTGAGCTCCGAGGTGAAGTTCATTTCACACTCCAAGTTCCCTAAGAAGGTGCTGCTGTGGCTGACAATCAGCGAGAAGGGGATGTCAAAGCCACTTCGCTTGTTTTCGTCCACCATGGGGAGTGTTCCGGTTAACTGCCGGAAGGCCGCTCGCAAGGGCGTAGAATTTTTTTGCAAGTAAGCTTAAATATTTAAATGCCTTCCATGGAAAGTTTATCAAAAGCAGTTATCGGTATTGGCTTTTTTAAATCACCATCCGAAAAAGTCAATTTTTTTATGCAAACGTTATAGTGTACTGCCGAGGGGATTTTTTGTTTTGCTCTACATGGGATTATGACAGTTACTGGCCTTGTTTGCCAAATTTTAATGAAGCGCGAAAAAGAGAGAGGCTCTACATTCCACTGCCCTAATACGTTATTCGGACCGCTTTTTTGTCAACGTTCAAATTTATTCCCAAATATGGTAACTTAAAAACGATCAAAAAATACAACAATAAAAAATATTTTTAAAAAATCTGTAAAATCTGTATTTTTTCAAAAAATCGCTAGTTACAGAATTCTGTATCCGAAAACTGCAAAAAATCTGTATCATCACAGATATATCTGTATATGTCCCACACAAACAATATCCATAAGAAGTGGCTAACCACCAATTCGGGGCATCATCCCAACAGTAAGTCGTATGGTCAGTAGGCTGATGCAAAATTTGAAATATTTGCTCCCCTAAGCTTAATCGACGCCAATTTGGGTCCTGATAGTCCCCAAAAAATTTCAACACATTTGGTTTTAATTTGGCTTTGCACACGCTATTCAAAGTTTGTATGGTAATTAGTATGAAGAATCTCAAACTTACATTTCCAGATCCCTAACATCTTGATGTCCTTAAACCAAATCTTATATACATTCATATAGTGTAAGTTGTCAACTTTCAAAATACCGAAGATACCTGACATGTAAATTTTATACAAAAATAGTTATTCAATAAAACATAAAATACACACTTTAGGTGTGATGTTTTATTCTTATTTTTGTTTTCTTATTATTTATATGTTTTTTATATTGTATATTCATATATTTTTTTTTTTTAATAATCATTTATTTGTCCAGGCTCAATCGAATTAACTTTACAGAGCCAAATTTTCATATTTTTATACATCATTTATCTTAAAACTAAAGTTAGGAGGATAGAGCCGATTACTCGCGGCCGTCTCGAGGTTAATAGGAATTACAAATTACGGATGGGAAAGAGGGTGGGAATTTAAAGTATGGTTTACATAACACATTAAATTTAAATTCTAAATTATCTCAACACTTAAAACTATACAATTTATGGTTTTCTTTTGACTTGAACATTTCTTGAAAAAGAAAAAAAAAACACACACACACACATACACATATAAAAAAAACTTATACTAAACATACAGGTTAAACTAACTACAATCTAATGCTAATGTTAGTCAAAAACACATACATGAGTTTCATGTACTCCAAATCATGTACAGCCAAAATATCTCGAATTGGCACATTGGGTTGTCTACCTCAAGCCCGAAGGGAATCATAAAGCTCAGATCTGACTCCAGAATGTTCAGCACAAGACCAAATAACGTGATCTGCGTCCTGATAGCCTTGTCCACACTCACAGAGATTGCTGTCCCTCAGCCCAACCCGGTATAAATGAGCGTTCAAAGAATAATGATTGGACATGAGGCGAGACATGACACGAATGAAGTCTCGACCCACATCCATCCCCCTGAACCAAGATTTCTTCGACACCTTTGGGATGATAGAATGTTGCCATCGCCCCAAATCTCCTTTACTCCATTTATATTGTCAGCTGACGAGTGACTGTTGACGAAAAATAGGAAAAAATTCGTTGAAGGCGATTTGTCGATCACAAATATCGCCTTCCATAGCGCCCACCTTTGCAAGCGAGTCCGCTTTCTCATTGCCCGGAATCGAACAATGAGATGGGACCCATACAAAGGTGATGATAAAATAACGCGAAGATAAAGCACTTAGAAGCTCCTGTATTTTCATGAGAAAATACGAGGAGTGCTTTACCGGCCTCAAGGAGCGAATAGCCTCTATAGAACTGAGACTATCCGTGAAAATGAAGTACTGATCCGGTGTTAATGAGGCAACAATTTCTAGCGTAAAATGTATTGCCGCTAATTCAGCGACGTACACGGAACAAGGTGCTTGAAGTTTACGGTTGGCGCTATAAATTTCATTAAATATACCAAAGCCTGCTGACTCCTCTATCAAAGATCCGTCAGTGAAGAACGATTTAGTGGAATCAACTTGGCCAAACTTTGCAGCAAAAATCACCGGAGCAATCATAGGACGATGATGCTCTGGGATTCCACGAAGCTCCTGCTTCATGGATAAATCAAAATGAACCGAATTGTCGAAATCGGAGAAGCAAACACGATTGGAAATGTTCGGCGAAGGGCTGACATCCTGTGTTATGTACAAATGGTACAAGGTCATGAAGCGGGTTTGAGGATTCAACTCAAGGAGCTTCTCAAAATTTTCGATCACCTGGGGGTTCATAACTTCACACCTGGTGAGGAGCCGGAGAGATAACTCTGAAAACCGATCCGAGAGTGCCAACATGCCAGCCAGCACTTCAAGACTCATGGTGTGAGTCGAGTGCATGCAACCTAACGCGATACGAAGACACCGATACTGAATACGTTCCAGTTTAATGAAGTGCGACCGAGCCGCTGACTGAAAACAAAAACTACCGTATTCCATAACCGACAAAATCGTTGTCCGGTACAACGTTAGAAGATCTTGCGGATGAGCTCCCCACCAGGTCCCGGTAATTGTGCAGAGAAAATTGATCCTTGGCTGGCACTTTCGCTTCACATACTCAATATGGGATCTCCAGGTGCACTTTGAATCGAACCAGACCCCAAGATATTTAAAGGACATAGAATGAGTTATCGGCTTACCCCAAATTTGAAGCTTCGGTTGTGCTGGGTTATGCTTCCTAGAAAAAACTACCAACTCAGTTTTCTCCGTAGAGAATTCGATACCTAGCTCTAGAGCCCAAGTAGACAAATTGTCTAAGGTATCCTGTAAGGGTCCTTGCAGATCGACCCCATTGGGTCCCGTGACAGACACTACGCCGTCATCTGCAAGTTGTCTCAACGTACAGTTGTCACCTAGACAACCGTCAATGTCTTTGACATAAAAATTATATAAAAGGGGGCTTAAACATGATCCCTGGGGGAGACCCATGTAGCTAAATCGTGAAGCTGTAGAGGTTCCATGAGAAAAGCTCATATGTTTCTCTGACAGCAAATTGTACAAAAAATTGTTCATTAATGGTGAAAAGCCACAAACGTGGAGTTTATCTGAAAGAACTTCAACAGATACTGAATCAAAAGCCCCCTTTATGTCCAAGAATACAGAAGCCATTTGCTCTTTTTTAGCAAAAGCTAACTGAATATCTGTGGAAAGCAACGCGAGACAGTCGTTCGTTCCCTTACCCCTACGGAAACCATATTGAGTATCTGAAAGCAGGTTGTTCGTCTCAACCCATTTGTCCAGACGGAAGAGGATCATTTTCTCCAACAACTTTCGAATACAGGATAACATCGCGATGGGTCGATAGGAGTTGTGGTCGGACGCGGGCTTACCAGGTTTTTGAATGGCAATAACTCTCACCCGTCTCCAATCATCCGGTACAATGTTGAGTTCCAGAAACTGATTAAACAAGTTCAACATGCACCTCTTAGCGACGTCTGGGAGGTTCTTAAGCAAGTTGAACTTGATCCTATCAGCCCCTGGAGCCGTATTGCCACACGAAAGGAGTGCGAGAGAGAACTCTACCATTGAAAAGGGTTGGCTAATCTCATCTATCGAATTCGTGTTTTCGCGAGGAATCATCCGTGCCGGCACAGAATCTGGACAAACTTTTCGCGCGAATTTGAGGATCCATTGGTCCGAGTACTCCTCGCTCTCGTTGTTCGTAGTTCGGTTACGCAACCTTCGCGCCGTGTTCCAAAGAGTACTCATCGACGTTTCGCGCGATAACCCGTTCACGAATGTTCGCCAGTAACCGCGTTTCTTGGCCTTGATGAGGCTCTTAAGTTCACGTTCGAGAGCCGTGTATACTTCGAAGTGCTCAGGTGATCCACGTCTACGGAAAACTTTAAACGCGTCGGACTTTTTACGGTAAGCCTCGGTGCATTGCTGATCCCACCATGGACAAGGAGGTTTCCTGCGAGATGACGTCCCTGGAACTGGTCGAGTTTGAGCTTGAAGCGCGCTGTCTAAGATCAGGTTGGAGAGGAAGTTATATTCTTCCAGCGGTGAAAGCCTTTCTACCGTCGTTACGGCTTCATCTACTGCTGTCCTAAACTTTGTCCAATCGATGTGACGGGTAAGATCATACGTGACGTTGACAGATTTCGACGAATTGAACCCGGTGGCAACCGAAATTTTTATGGGCAAATGATCACTACCGTGGGGATCTTGAATCACATTCCATGTGCAATCCAACGATAATGAATTCGAACAAAGTGTGAGGTCTAATCTACTGCCAACTGAGGATGTACCAGCCAAACGTGTTACTTCTCCATTGTTAAGAACTGTCATATTAAAGTTGTCACAGAGGTCATATATCAGGGAAGACCGGTTGTCATCGTACAGTTCTCCCCAGCCTGTACCGTGAGAGTTAAAATCTCCCATGACCAACCGTGGAGCAGGAAGGACCGAACAAATATCTGAAAGTTGTTTTCGGTTAATTGAGGCTCTGGGAGGAATATACACAGAAGCAATGCAAAGGCTTGTATTTTTAATAACAGCCTGACATGCGACAACTTCAATACCTGGAATTGGAGGAAAATTCACTCTATAGAAGGAGTAGCACTTTTTGATCCCCAAAAGTACTCCCCTCCACGCGAATCCTCACGATCAAGACGAATAATATTGAAATCATGAATCGGAAGATTGATTTCGGAAGAGAGCCATGTTTCACAAAGAGCGAATGCATCACAACCGGTAGTGTGAGCTAAAAATTTAAAAGATTCCAATTTAGGAATCAAACTTCGACAATTCCACTGTAGAACAGTGATCAAATCCCCGACCTCATTTGGAAAATTATCCATCGAAGGAAATGATAGCTGCAAGGATGGGCCACTTTAATGTTAATTTCTGCAAAAAAGTTTTCACAGTGGGAAGCATTGCCATAACAATGCTTTTGAGAGGGTCAGAAATTTCGAGGTACTTAAAGATACCTTCGGCAATGTCATCAAATGAGAACAGCCCACTAGAGGAGGGGCTTCTGTTCTTAAAATTGGGGCTTCAGGGTTTTGGAAGTCCCCGGGAGAGATGGAAAGTCCTGGGTGTAGTTAGTACTACGAAAACCAGGTGGACTAGGATTTTCCTTTTTCCACCTTTTCTTGAATTGGGCAAGCTGGTTTTGGGCTCCGGTTCAGCAACTTTCCGTGGGCGGACGCGTCTTCGCTTCCGTGAAGCACCTTCCGGAAAGCTGAATGATGTTCCCTCTTCAGCCAAATCAAAGTCAGACTCGTCATCTGACAGAGGAGCAAAGGGATTTGTATTGACATTGGGTGATGGTGAGGCTTTTTTCAGCATTTCGGCGAAAGATTGCCTGGAACGCTGTTTCAGCGAGCGTTCTAATTTTTCCCCGCGTTGTTTGTACGCCGGGCAAGATGAGAGAGCATGTGGAGGAGTTTCCTTGCAGAAAGCGCATTTTGGTGTGCTGTCTGCACAGGCGCCATCCTCGTGCTTCTCCCCACAATTAGAGCAGCGTGCCTTATTGCTGCAATGGGAGGTCGTATGTCCCATCTGCTTGCACTTTTCGCAGATCATTACCCGAGGTACAAACAACTGAACAGGTAGTCAAAGTTTTCCCAACTCGACGTATTGAGGGAGAGCTGAACCAGAAAAAGTCACACGAAACGAGTCTGAGGGGGTAAATTTCTTTTCACCCTTAGTGATCGATACTGTGCCTAGTTTTCGCACATCGAGTATCTTGACTGAATGAAGCAGAGGGTTCTTAAATCGACCAACCCCCTGCTTCAACAGGATCTCAGGGGTCAAACTCGCTTCGGAGACCACACCTTCTATCTCAATACCTCGAGCTGGGATGTACACTAAATATTCCAGTGTAAAAAATTGAGAGACAGCAATTTCGTTAGCTTGTTTAAGGTTGGACACAACGACTTTTAGTTTATTGTGTCTCACCTTAATTATCTCGGTCACGGCCGAGAATCGCTTCGTCAGATCGTTTGAAATCTGGTAAATGTTGAGAGGTTTCGTTTTGGGCCGAAAATAGACAACCCAAGGACCAGCTGAACTATCTGGATAAGAGCGCGATCGGGTAACTTTAAGAGCTGCCCCATCATTTTGCGCCATAGATGATTCATCTTCCGATAAATCATCCATGGCTCGCTTGTGGGAGCACACTCACACACTCTCAGTCACTCTTCACACTCACACACAATACGATTATAATGAATTCAAAAGAGCGAGAAATAAAAATTATCTTATATACTACTAAAAAAACTTATCTTATATGTATCACTGATCTACTGCAGACGGGCGACGAATGTGCTGCTGCTGCTGCCGAGCGACGATGAGAGGCCGCGTGTACCGGCTAGGCGTGTAGCTGAACTATGGTGATAATGATACTGGTGATACTGGTCGGTGGTGGTTAGCAGATGATCGACTGCACGCTTCACACGATGGCCTGCTGGTGTGCGTGCCGTATAGATGTGGAACAATATGGCTTTTCGATCGTGGCAATATTGCTAATTGCAATAAATGGCGTTGTTGCACTGTTTAACACTCAACGTTTTCTACTTCCGAAAACCAAGACTTTATTTCACTCGCGATTCAGAAAAAATTAGAGCTTAGGGCTTGAAACAACTTGTGAAAAGCTTCCAAAGCAACGGAGAGCTGACCGAACGAACTGTTCTGTTCGCTTGTTCACTGGGCAATGAATATTCATATATTTTATGTTTTTTATTTTATTAATATTATTATATATATTTTATATATTTTATATTTATATATTTTATATACATTACATATTTTTACTTCTTATTATTATATTTGATGAATACTATTTTTGTATAAAATTTACATGTCAGATATCTTCGGCATTTTGATAGTTGACAACTTACACTATATGAATGTATACAAGATTTGGTTTAAGGACATAATATCAAGTTGTTAGGGATCTGGAAATGTAAGTTTGAGATTCTTCATACTAATTCCCATACAAACTTTGAATAGCGTGTGCAGAGCCAAATTAAAACCAAATGTGTTAAAAAATTTTGGGGACTATCAGGACCCAAATTGGCGTCGATTAAGCTTAGGGGAGCAAATATTTCAAATTTTGCATCAGCCTAATGGTCACACCATCTATAATATCGTTCCTGAATGGTATATGTTTATTAGGGGTGGCATCTCTGGTCACACCCCAAACTCCCGAATATATTTCTTCGAGTTATTTCTGATTTTTGAACCCCATTACATTCACTTGTGGTGTCATGTTAAAACAAGCTTAAAAAATAACAACCATACCCCAAAAGTAATCAAGTATATTACTAGTCAGAAACATCCTTCCATCAAAGTCGATCCACTGATATGAGCAGCCTTCGATCATGGTCACACGGCTTCTGAACGAGCAACTTGTTCCCTTTATTGAATACAGAAAACAGCGGCTTATGCTTCGCATATTGAATTTTGAAACGTGCTGGATTACATTCTGGCCATCATTAGCATACACAACGTGTGTGCGAGGGGAAGAGAATGCTCGGAAGAGCGAAAGAAAATACTCTTGAACGTGGCAGCTTTTGTGCACTCAACGAGCCTGGCGGTCGGTCGTCTCAGGATATGGTCGAACCCAAAGTAGTGATACCGATGGGTTACTACGTTGCATCCCGAGGCTTGATGCACTTCTCACTGAAAGTATGAAAGGAGTTTGAAAAGTATCCTCTTGGTATCCTTTTCCGTTTTAGCATACGTCGTATGTACCGTTATCGTCTAGTCGGTGCAGTGGCGCTGTAAACCCACATATGTATTTCCCAAAAGACGGCATCGCAGACCGTGCATTGATTGTAAATTCCGACGAATAGTCGTTTCCATTTAGGCACAGTATGAGAAGCACGTATAAGTAAGTGAGCTCGAGTTGGATCGAATAAATTCTGCACTAATAAACAACTCATTGCTATATCGTAATCGAAATCCTCAATCTGGCATAGTTGAACTTCCAGTTCGAGATTTCCAGTTGGGGACTGGTAATCAAATTTCTTCACTATAAAACGTTCGGGTGGTTTCAATCAAATGGATCGAAATGTGGTTCCTCCACAATTGTGGAAGTGATAGTGTATAAGTAAGGGTAGAGCTGTGCGACGGAGTAAAGGGGGAGGCAAAAGGGTCTGGACCACTATAAGCAAAAGATCATCAATTTCCTCTATTCTTTCGATTATGGCCGACTGCAAAATACAGCCAAAGTTGAGCGGCTTATCGTAATGTAGACTGAAAAAAAGTTTATCCTTGCACTTCTCCGCTTTGCCGGGGCTCAGTTTGGTAACCTCATATTAAACGGCTGCTAGCAAGGTTTGGATGGGGGCGGTGAGGAAGGTATCCTTTTCTGAACCGATTGAAAGCGGAGAATAATATATAGAAGAGGACATAAATTATAACCTGATACATAATTTATTCGATGGCAATATAATAAAAGAAATCGATTCCTAATATTCCGCTGTGGGAATATATTGGTGTCGAGAAAAATATTAAATTTCTTAGAATGGCATGATGCAGACCATAGTAATAACTGCACAAGCTATTATGGAGGACATGCTGCTCAAATGGGAGCATAGACAAGTAGTCTTGAATGGCCGCGCAAAAGGCCAGGGACAAACAATAAGTGCCACTTTTCTTTGTAATGGGTAAATGATCAGTGCAAGGGCGTAGACTTCGTGTACATGAGGAGGGGACCATTTTAAGATCATCTAAAAGGTCTTTATCGTGTTGTTGTTTTAGATTAATCCTGGAGGAAACACATCAAGTTATATTACGTATTAACAAATTCAACAGTTATGATCAGAATCACAGGATCACATAGTGTTCAATTGATAATTTTTCAAGTACCCTGTGAAACGAATGAGAGTATTTATATCAGCTTGAGTTTATTATTTAGCTCATAAAATCATACGACGTATCTGCAGTAATGGAAAAAAGGGTCACATATAACCAAAGGCTCAGATTCAGGTTAAAATGAAGTGTAACTAAAGAGTGTTTCGATCAAAATTTGGTCGACTTAAACTTGACGCATTTCCTTTCATCGTGCATTAAAAAAAATTGCACACCCCTCATTTTGAAGATGTGTGCGTGTAGCATCATGCCTCTATTCTGATTTTGAGATGAGCAATTCAGTATTCAAAATGTCGCCAAAGGAAGAGAAGCAAAGAATCCAAATTTTGCACGTGCATGGCGAAAATCCAAACTACTCTCACGCCAAGTTGGCGAAATTGTTGAATGTGGCGAAATCTACTGTTACCAACGTATAACGTAAAAGTAGCTAAACTATCGACTTACAAGAAAGTGGTGACTCCAAATCGCGACGGTAAACAAAACACGTAGGCCAAAGCACGATCGCGCAAGTTGTACACGACGATGCTGACGAAGTTTGATTGCGTTGTACAGGACGACGAAACTTACGAAATTACTACTTTAGTCCAAAGTCTGCTGCGACATCCTTTGTCCGTGTCCTGTCTAAATGAAAATTCAGATGCTGTATCCGCCATTGATTCTCCACAGCTGCTCCATTTGCTGTAGTATTTTGTCAAACACCGAGCTTACTGCCCACGTAAACCTGTTTTCACGCGATCGAGGAGCACGATTTTCTGTGGTGTCATCGATTTTTCTCATTTTCCGCTGTCGTGTTACTTGAAAATCATTGTCGATGCCAAATTCAATGCATTTTGCTTTCGCATACTTTATTACACGGTCAACTGCATCAGTTTTCATTTCGTCGAATGATGTTTGTAAACCGCTGATTAGTTTACTAGCCATGTCTATGGTGATGGTTTTTGACTGTAGGGATTCGTTCACTTTGTCGATGTTAATCAAGATTCTCTCCCATATTTCAAGAAAACAAAGAAACTTAAAATCAAATTGTTTTAAGAGAACTTGGGCACCGTGCACCGTGGCTCTATTATATTTGGTCAGCTTAGTTAAATCAGTTTCAATATTAAACACGGAACAAACTGATCCCGGTATTCTCCAGGCTAGAAGAATTCACGTACGTTGTGGAAGTGATATTTTCCGTCGCCCAAAAGTTTGGAAAAGTGAAGAAAAATAGTGTTTTGCTTGGCTCTCAGCCTCCATTGGCAGTGAAGAAAAGTTGTCTTGCTGAAATATTTTTCGCTCAACCTCTCCCTCTCGCGCTGAGGTGATAGCGCTCTCTCTACGTCTGTCGGTTTCGTTTGCAAAAAAAAAATGCTTAATTTCTCCAATAAATGGATGCAGTAGCTCTTGAATATAATTAAAAGCTACAAAAACGTTTCGGAGACTTAAATTTCGTAAAAATAATGAGCAGTCAGATTTTCAACACAATATCTTTCCTTTGCACTACAAATTCGTTGTATTGATCTAACCATACTAGGGCATATACTCGAGCCAGACTACAAGTTTTCTCTTTAATTGCACTATATCCTCACACATTTTCGTTGCGTAATTGCACGAACCATAAATATCACACTTCACTTATTACACTAGCCACACGAGAATCTACGAAAACGTTATAAAATACTAGAAAACTATGGGATTAATTTTCACAAGAATTTAAATACGCTTGCACCTATTCTGAACCGTGTTAACGTACGTGCTCACGTACTGTATAGCATACACATCAAGGCTAGTGTGCGTTTCCACTCATTCATAGAGCATTCTATGCCCAACGTTATGGTGAGTCCTGTTGTCAATATTCTCATGGAAGAATAGCAAACAAACCCTTTCATTTTGTCTTGGTTATATGCATGCTACCCAACACACCTAAAGTGCTGTCAAATGATCTACTTCATTTTTGGGTGTATACTCCCGCTTCACTTTACTCAATTTTTGAGTACAATTGTATGCTATCTCTTTTTCTCTCACGGAAATATTACTCAATTCTCGTTAAAAAGTGGATCAACTCAATTTTTGAGTTGAAGTTTTTACGAAAATTGAGTAACATTTCCGTGAGAGAAAAAGAGATAGCATACAATTGTACTCAAAAATGGAGTTAAGTGAAGCGGGAGTGTAGTAGTGAAGAGCGTTAACTTGTTTCTATTTTTTCTTGATTAAAATCAGAACGATTAACATATGCACTATGCACACAGATGGAATTAATGTTTTTCGTGATATTATTAATAGAGGTACATAGCAGTGGCAACTTTTCCGTATTAAATTGGAAGAAAATTATCAGAATAGAATGTTTTGTGTGTTACTAAACGATTAATGGTAAGTGGACGAATAAATTGTGAATAACTTGTGTACTCAGTGTTCGGTATTCAGTGCATATTCACCGATTTCCACTGGATATCTGCTTATTGAGCTCAATATAGGTTCCGCTTTCCTAAAATTCACCTTTTTTCAAAACTCCAAAGGCTTGTCAATATGTTCCTTCGCAAAATCCAGTTGCTTTTTAATATTTGCTTTTGAAAGAAGAGGCTTCTTCCGAGCAACCCTTCCCCTCAGATTCTGTCTGTGAGCCGCACGTCGGATGATTTGAGCACTGACGGATCTCCCGATATTGTCAGCGACCTCGTTGGCCAATTTCGGATTACTTGTCGTAGGTGTCTTTTCTTATTGTTTGCACGATCCTCGTTCGTCAGCAGCGGTCAAATTCTGTTTGCGGCTTCTGCCTGTGCGGTTCTTCAAAGTTCCCTCGAATTTCCACTTGTTTACGATTTTCTGCACTGTGAAATGTGTTCTTCCAATTGCAGTTGCTATTTCCCGAAACGATTTTCCACGAAAGCACATACTGATCACTTGAGTGCCCGTGGCAATATCGATTTCTTTTGATGGTCGTAATTTTGATCCAAACACAATAAACTTCCAAACGAAAATAACTAAGAACGCTGCCAATGCAGCTGAGAGTTGTTGACAGTATGCACTGCTAGAAAAATACACTTTAAATTGCCAATATTGCGTTTATCAAACGAATTGGTTTGAAAATAGTAAAAGTGTATTTTGTAACAACTTTGTAACATCAAAAGATCTTTATTTCTGGATTTTTTTTCGATTGAAATACTGTTTTGTAGGAATCCTTTTCAATAATTGAAATCCATGCTTCGCAAGTTGAGCAATTATAGAATTGAACTACAACAGATAATATTTTTATAAAGTGTTACCCCCCAAAATAATCGAATAGTACTTCACGTCATGGGTGAACGCTCAATTTTGAGACTGACTGATATTCATTTGCCTGTTCTCTTGGGTCCTCTCTTAAATAGCTCAGTCGGTAAACAAGCTACAAAACAACACCATAATTGAAGAGGCTGTTATCGATTCTTACTCTAGAAATTTCCTGAGCATAGGGTACGATTGTTCTTTCCACATAATTATACTTACGCAAAAACAATACCTGGCATCGAAAGCTTGCTATAAATAACTGTAGAAGTGCACATAGAGCACAATCGTAAGAGCACGCAATAAACTAATTGTGGCAGAAAACTTCAAAAAACCAAGAAAGAAAATCGCTTTTCTCTACTCCGGCGGTTGACCAGCTCTATGACATAATGGGTCGTGAAAGGTGTCCACAATCGGAGCAGAGATTGCCTGTGTCTGTACAGATCTGACTATAGCAAAAGTTGTGCCTGATGGTTTGTTATAACATAGTGAACGATTACCATTGAACACCTTTGGATGATAACACAACCTGAAGAACATATGTCAACACATGACAAGGGGCTGGACCCTCGAACAAACGGACCCTCTTCCAGTTAGCTTCGTTGATTAATTTAGGCATCTCAACTACTTTCACAGTAGATAAGGATTTGCTTATTGCTTGCTCTCAACTAAGTGTTCTAAATGCACTTCCACAGTTAATAATTGAGTGCTTTCGATGCCAGATACAATTTTTTAATTAGTCTGATTTTGTGGCAAGTACAATCATACCCTATGCCCAGGGGGCGAACAATTTTCCTTAACTAAAATGCCAAGATCAGACCGGGAATCGAACCCAGACGCCTCCAGCATGGTGTTGCTTTGTAGCCTTTATCAACTGAGCTAAGGGATGAACTGTACGATGTATAAGGTTCAAAATAGAACCTTAAGAATAAATAGGCTGGTAAACCCTCAGTTACAGCATTAAATTGTGAATACTCTCTTACTATAAGTATAATGAAAAAATATTGAATTTGTTTTGGTTGTGGCTGTTATTAAAGTTGAAATTACTTACTCTAAACATAGTAAAGGAGCTTTCAAAGTTTACCATTCCTCTCATAATGTTACAAACAAACAGTTTTGCAGTAATTAGTACTTCTGAACGGCATTTTTTTTGCAAAATTTTGTGAAAAAGAGAAATACTCATGTTGGTGCGTCAACTTTGACGGCAGCTGTAGTCCAAATCACTTGATGGAAACAGTTCAAATTTTGTCCACATTATTTCCTATATATTTTTAGGCTATGGTGATATTTTTAATATGCTATCTAAATTTTTTACAGAAATACGGATTTTTAAAATTGGTAGGTCCAAAAACATTTTTCACATGAGCTATGAAAACTTCACATTTATAAACCTTATCAATATGACATTGTGGTCATATAAGGTCTATACATTGGTTATAGTGTTGTCAAATTTCCAATCAAAAATATTGATAATTGACAAAGTTACAGAAGACTTAACATGGCGTTTTTTGGAAGCAAAATTTTGCTGGGAATTTTTGCTACTGTGTGTATAATTATCGGAATAGTCTATAGACGTCGCATGAGCTCTGCATTTACCAAGATGAACACTGCTGCCAACTCAACCCTCATATCCAACATTCCAGATATCTCTCATGGAAGTGCAGATGGTTTCTGGGCCTAGTATGATTGGACTTGCCATTCAAATGCATCAGAAGCTATCAACTCTAGAGCATATTTTGAATAAGTCGTAAGCAACAATGTAAACAAAAATGATGTTCGGAATGATAGGTTGGGTACTCCTCAATATGAATTATACACAACATAATACGAAGTGCAGCGAATTGCTGCAACAAAATTAGCTTAAGTACTTAACTACTTCATAACGAACTTTTGTCGTATTCGTCACTTTGTCAGTTTGACATACACACTCAGATTATTTTACAGAAATCTGTAAGGTATTACCGAATTCTTAACAGCTGAACGTTCGGTAATCCGATTTTACGGATTTTGATAAAATTTTACCGAAATCCGGTAAATTTTTTACAGATATCTGTAAAATTTCACAGAAATCCGTGAAATCGGATTACCAAACGTTCAGCTGTTGAGAATTTGGTAAAACTTTACAGATATCTGTAAAAAAATCTATGTGTGTAAGTGCTTTTCTATGCACTGCACCGACCTATTTATCCTGCTGATTCTCTTTGGCCTAAGCAATATGATAGGTAATTGAATATCGAAAAAGACCTGACGAATGCGGGATAACTTTCCGAACGACTTATAATATGGTTGCATTTTCCCTAGCTGAAGTTTAAAGACTTGAAATTGAATTTATAAATCGATTTGGAATTCAACTAAATGGAAATATTTATTGATGTAAAGCTTGCTGTACTTCATTGGTTCCACATATTTGCTTCAAATATTATAGCTTGGTTCAAGAATTGGAATTGAACCTTATTTCCAAAACTTCTACACTGATTTTCTTGATGATTGCAATATGTCGCTTACGACGTTTTGGAAATTTGGTTTAGAACTAAAAACAGTGGAAGTGCAATGAAATTTAGAGCTGACGATAAGAAAATTGTCGAAAGCAAAAGCCTTGAAATATCAAACAAATAAAAAAGGCTGTTGCAATCAGGCTGTTCGGAGTATTTTTGTTACCATGGCAGCGACTTACCATAGAACCGAAAGTCGTTGAGTATGCCCGCAATATACTGTTATTGCAGCTGTCAAGAACCAATTCATGGCAACGGGTTCATTCTTTTGAATTGGATTGCGTGAAATATGCATACAAGCATGAATTCATTGCACTCTCGAGAGCATCGTTTATTTGTTCGGATTTAAGAGGCCATAAACTATACATGAAATTGAATGTTCCAGGAAAGTGGCACAACCAGAAAGGGAGCGGGGCTTCAGGGTTCAAAGACCCCCCTGAGCCTCTTTAAAATATTTATTTTTCTAGGAAGTTTTACATATCCCTTCATCCCCTCATGTTTAAAACTCCCATCCCAACCCCCCTTGAAGAAAATCCTGTTTGCGCTACTATTCCAGTGCAAAAAACATTGGCATCCTTTACTTTTTACCATTCGTCTGAGTGGTCAACAACGCTGTGATGGTCCGAGTCCCAGTAAAGAGAGTTATGAAAACGGTTGATTCTACGAAATGAGTTGATTCTGCTTCAGAGAAAACTAGCGTTGAACGTGTAGGCAGGGAAAAATTTCGCATTAAATAAACGTTTTATTGTATCATTTGATATTTATCTATTGCGTCAATTGGTACTTATTTTTTAAATCATTTATTCGTACAGGCTCAATCTAATTCACTTTACAAAGCCAAGTTTTCATATTTATATACATCAATTATCTTAAAACTAGGGTTAGGGTGATAGAACCGATTACTCGCGGCCATCTGGAGGTTAATAGGAATAACAATTGAACGGATGGGAAGATGGGCACTCAATTGGTACTTATCGAATACTGTTTTGAAAGGGAAACATTGTTTTCATAATCAAAGATGCATGAATTCACTTTTCGAACAGATTATTCTTTAAAGCATGATTTCAAAACTTCTCTTTATACCGTTCTCGTTACAGTTAAGAGATAGCCATTTAAGTATTTTAAAATGCCAGTATAAGGTTTGTGAAATAAGTGTAATATCTTATCATAATTACAATTTACAAAAATGTGTTTGTATGGTAGCCACAATACACTTTTTCAAACTATCACTGCAAACAGGATCGAATCTCAAGTCAGAAAAAGTAAAATAACAAACGCTGGACTTCTCAACGTGGTTGCACTTTTTTTTTCAATTACATTTCGAGTCGATATAGTAGATCTGTCAGTCATTCACGCAACCACCTTTCATTTTAGATTGTTGATAAATATTCGTAGCCGCTTGTATGGGTTTCGTACATTGCACAAATGTTTTTTTCTGAGCCAACAAATGCTTCGTGCTTTTTACAGTTGTACGTGTGCCATTCATTACAAATCAGTTTTGTAGCACAAAACAACGAATAGATTCGTTAGTTCTACCTTCGATTTCCTGTTACAATTTTCAGTATAGAAAAGGCTTTGACAAATAGGCCTATTTGGTCTGCGACTAACAAACTTTTTCAATGTTGCACTCGTGCTCTAGTTATGCTATTATCTCTCAATTCATTGCATTTTCTTAGGAAGAAAAAGCTGAAGTCCATTATCTAAAATCTTACAATTATGCACATTTTTGAAAAAGTTCCGTTTGAATCTTATTAATTATGTATTGTCTAAGGGTATTACATACATCAAAACATTTTTCGTAGTTGAAAGAGCATTTACTTATTGGTCAGCATCAATGTCATCTATGGGGATGATGGTACAAAACGCACCGTTTAAGCAACATCGTGAATAACTAGGGAATGGAAGCTGAAATTTAGGAATTAGTTATTAAGTATGGTGCATAACGATGTTTTTGTTGTTAATCAAATGTGATTCAAATTCAAAACGATGATTTTTCATGAATTTTTAAACTTTTTCCAATTTGATCCAAGACGACTCTGAGGTAAAACCAACAATCTATATGCAACTAGCGATTTAAAATTGGTTCACTGTTGTAGCCCCTAGGTCCGAACTACACCTTGCAGTCTGCACCTTGCAATAATTCTTGCGCTTTTCTGTACCTTTCAGTACTATTATCTTTGTTGTTGTTTTAATTCACTACACGCTCATCCAGTTTAATTAAAATTTACCCTAAATTAAGTTGCATTGCCACAACTCAATTTTGAGTGATTCTAAGATTAATTTAGTTTTGAGTCAAACTTACTAATAAAAATATTTTTTTTAAGATGAGTGTTTTTAAACTTGCCCCCGCAAAAGATGCTATAAAAATCAAATAAAACCTTTTGAAAAAAAAACCCTAGAATTTCATTTTATTGAACATCCAAAATAAAAACAGAAACCAGGAGTTAGCTAGCTGGTACATATTTAGTCCTCCTCCTAAAATAAGGCAATAAGTTTATTAACAGTTATTTGTGTACTTCGATCCTTCGTCTTGTAATGCCTGGGACAGACATACAACGCTGACCGTTGCACGTACTGTCAAATACGTTAATCCAGTACCAAAAATACGTACTAGACTAAAGGAGCACAACGCTGTACGTTGTATGTCTAAGTCATTGTAAAAAAATCCATTGGCATGACTAATTCAGTCGGAACTGGTATGCCAAATATCGAGAAGCTGCGAAAGAAGATTTCGATTGCATGGATTGACGTCTTCACTGACACATATACATTATTGTTCAGGATTACATACAGTAGTAAAACGGCCTTCATCGGATCCGCGATACAAATTATGTGTGGGTAGATACAGACAGACAGATAGTACAGACATACAACGTAGAGCATTGTACTCCTTTAGTCTAGTACCTGTTTTTAAGTACTGGATTGAAGTATTTAACAGTTCCAAAAACGCTGTACGTTGTATGTCTGCCCCAGGCATTATTTTATTAATACCTAGTACAGACATACAACGTACAGCGTTATGCGAACTGCCAAATACGTTAATCCAGTACCAAAAACACGTACTAGACTATAGGAGCACAACGCTGTACGTTGTATGTCTGTACCAGGCATAATGCCTTGTACAGACATACAACGTACAGCGTTGTACTCCTTTAGTCTAGTACGTGTTTTTCTGTACTGGATTAAAGTATTTGACAGTTCGTACAACGCTGTACGTTGTATGTCTGTACCAGGTATAAGGCCCGTCTGACGTTTGTTATTGCGGGTAAAAGCGCCAGTATTGTTTACAAACAATGCATCTTTTGATGTGTGGATGTTAGATATGTTGGCTACAGCAAAAGGAATGGCATGCACCGCTAGTAAAAAGTAAAAACACGGCTAGAAAAAATAACTCATCAGAGTTGTAAAGTGAGGAGGTTGCAACATATCGCCACATCCTCTTAGCTCTGTTTGGTTGTCAAGCTGCCAATGGGAATAGAATAAAGGCGTTGCGCAAAACGTTGTGATATGTTGCCAAAGGAGCACTTAAGTGTGGGTTTCAATTACTTACTTTTGGGTAGAATTTTACGAAAAGTAAGTTAATAATAATCAACGTTGGCTTCATATACTTGACTGGGTACTTTTTCCTAAGCGTGTAGACGAATACATAACGCCACTGAGCGTTCTGCCCCAATTTTAGGTTTGCATGGTTTTGTCTAAATATTCTGAAAATACGTGGAATTATAGTGAAGTTTTGATACTATCTTGAATTTTTGTTGTGTGCGATACATGTGAAGGGAATTTATTATAAACCGTGGATAATAACGCTTGGTAAAAGCTTATTTAAATAACACTGAAATTTACAAGTGAGGTGCAGTCGGGACAATTTCTTCAATTTTGATTATCTTTTGGTGTATATAGTGCCTTATTGTACTACACAATTATGATTTGTTTCTGTTTTATTTAAACATTTATAAAGTATCATTCCATTTAAGCTATAGCTTTGAAAATTTGAGCATATTTATTAAGTGGGTCATTTTACCCCACCAGTGCGTTTTGTACTGTTCTCCCCTTAATCATCTTAAAGTTATTCGCAAACCTTAACGTGCTCTGATCAACACATACAAACATTACTTTGGGGGGTGATCAACTTCACCATGAAATAACATAATTAAAGTTGAAGGTTTTAAATATAATTTAGATTATCATTTTGTTTCCTTTTTTAAAGCATCTAAAACGCTGACATAATTATCTATGTAGAAAACAGAAGTTATAATCAACGAAAAATAAATAATGTCAGCCGAATGTACGATACCCTAGATAGTTGCATGCAACAGTCTTAGTTTAGATTGAATGGGTGCAGATTTCACGATAGGTCGCAAAAGTTATTTCTTTATTTTTATACTTCAGGTTTGCTGGATAAAAATCAAGAAAACCATAGCTAATTTTCAAAATTATTAAGCCTTGCTGAACGCTAAATTTAAAGTGATCATCCTTGCGTTTCTTATAACGGTCCTGAAATCAAAGCCAGTCCGTATCCAGTGGCATCACGCTAAAATGTGTCAATTGGTTAATCCTTTATTAAATTCTCATGGGTAGCGATACCTTACTCAGCAAAATTGTGTAATGGGATAAAATTACCCCGTACTCTTTTGTTACTATCACAAACAGTAATAATGAGAAAGCAATTCTCCCAAATAACCCGTCACTTTGGTACCTGTCAGACGGGGTTGCCTCTTCTTGTATGCTGTAGAAAAAAAATAAATGGATTTATAAATGCCACCACCGCTAAGCCAAAGGTTCTCCACGTCAAAGAGCTGTCTTTTCAATATTGCTACCGCTACCGTTGCCGCCGATATGTTGGATTGGCAGCCAGATCACGACGACAATCGATGGCTGCAAAAGTGAAAAGATGAAAAGAGCTCTTCATTTTCGCAAGCTTCTTAAAAATTTCCCATGATGTGATGAAAAACCGCAAATTGATTTTTGTTGTTTGTCTTGTCTCCAGTCTCATCCGAGCCCACGAGCCGAAACCTACACTCACAAGCACAGAGGAACATAAACGTGAATTCCTTGTTCAAGTGTGAGTAGGGATTTCGGAAGAGTATTATACCCGGTTGGGGTTCTTGAAAAATTCCGGGATCAATCGCCCCTTACGACGTTCAGTCTTTTCTTGTAATTTAAATTAATACACTTGCACATTTATTCTGTATTCCAAAATGAATGCTAGAAAGAATGGTAATAACGTTATTTTGCTTGTTAACGGATGTACCTGAAAATTAACTAGACTGATCAAGGCAACGATAAATAGAGTATAACAGTAGCTCGTTCTAGAAACAGATTTTTAAAATATGATTGTGCTTAATCAATTTCATTTTCTTTTAAACATGGCTCTACAATACATTTAACTAGTCGTGTTTTTTGTTGTTGCATGAAGCGCTGTAAATTATAATGTTTGAAAATTGAATATTTTCTTCATTCTTATCTACATGCAACCCTTGGAGTGGACAGCAATTTCTGCTAGAACCAAAGATGTGAAGAGAAAGTATTGATAGTCCGTAAGAGCACGGCAGGTTTGTCCGGCAGGCAGGAAATTGTGCGTTTGGGCAACATTACTCTATAGGCTATACTCTAACATCAATATCCTAGGCGATAATGTAAAATAACCGTATATTCATATGATTCACCATTGAATATCATTTGAATGTAACAATGGTTATAAGACTTTCAGTATTACAGTTAAGGGAATGTACTGATAAAAAAAAAAGTTGTATAGCCTGGCCACGTTAAATTTCGGACACTTTTCGTTCAGTGCAGATTTTGAATTATTTCACGGATCGCTCAAAACGTTTCACTTATATGACAGCTGAAGTTCCCCACGTGGTACAACAAGTTCACATTCTTGTTACATTCAGTAAAATGGCGTCGAATCAAGTGGAAGTGCGCAAACGCATTTTGTACGAAATGCAGCAAAATCCGAATTTATCGGTACGCGATCTTGCCAAGAAATTAAAACTACCGAAAAGTACGATCTTTTGTGTTTGAAATTAATTGACTATCGCTTGACTGTGGATCGGAAGGTTGGAAGTGGAACAAATCGAAAAATATGCTCCTGACAAATGGACAAGAAAGTGGTTGCCGTTATTGAGTAAAATCCCAATCTCTCTGTGCGAAATGTGGCTCGCAAAGTTGAGAAGTCAGAGGCAAAGATTGAAGACGTACAAAGTGGAAAAGGTGTCCAATCGCGATGACAAGCAAAATTTCACTGCAAAAGTCGTGCTAAAGAGCTTTACACCAATTTTTCGCAAACATTTTTTCTTGTATCATAATGGACGACAAAACAAACGTTAAAGGCTTCAATTTAAACAGCTTCTGGGTCTGGCTTTTTAAGAAGAAAGAATATATTTAAAGAATATATCTGAGTTCCCGAACAAGTATTAGATTTGGCAGCCCATATGTAGTGTGGTCGAAAATCTAAAATATTCGTCTCTATCGGCACTATCAATAAGGATGTGTACGAGAAAGAATTTCTGCAGAAGCAGTTGCTATTGTTTATTACAATCCACGACTATTCACCTCTGTTTTGGCCTGATTTGTCCTCTTGTCACTATGCGAAATCCATGCTAGAATTGTTTAAGGTACAAGAGGTCAAATACGTACCAAAAACCGCCAATCCACCAAGCTGTCTTTTGTGATCTTCACCCAATAGAGAAATACTGGGCTTTAGTTAAGCGGAAACTGTTCGAAACTTGGGAACAAAGCAAATGTTACCGATGATTTCAAGAGAAGATGGAGAATCGTTACAGCGGGCACATCTGAGGATACCGTACGGAACCTTATGGCGGCTGTATCACAGAAAGTTCGAGAATTTAACAGAAACAACGATTAACATCTTAATCAACAGTTTCTATTGTATATATCACTCCATTATTGGGAAATGAACAATCGTTTTTTTTGAATTATGTGTTATTTTTATTTTTTGGCTTCTATTATTTTGGTGTCCGAAATTAAACGAGGAGTTCTTATATCCGTTAATCCAGCTCGCGCAAAACTGCAGCTGCCATTTTGCTTGTTAAGTTTTCAGGATTATTTCAGAAAAGCTGTTTCATCGATGGTCATCCATTGTTTCACCATTGGTCATCTACATTCAGGAGACATCTGCTTTGATGGGAGGTTCTCCGACACCTAATGGTGATTTGAGGGTCAATAGGATACTTTAGAAATATTTTTTGCTAATTCTGAATAGCGCAGTTAGGAGCAGTGAGGGGCAACTGAACATTTGTGCGTGGCATCAAACTAATGTATATTTAATGATGGTGTAGTGAATAGTTGCAGGGTGTGGTGTCTATGAACTATATTGCCTCTTTATTGAACAAACTCATGATATCAAGAACAGCTCAAGAATTTTCCGGAATTTTACCACGATTTTCAGAAACAAGTTTACACTTTCATGGTTTCTGTTATCGCTGCTGATTTATGGTGTTCTGTAAAGCAGGCGTTATTGGAGGGTGTCCCACATCATATTGCATCACGGAAAAAAACGCTGCAGAAAATTACCCATTGGGTATTTTCTTTTGAAATTTTGGGTAAACAAAGTTTAGAGTGTTTTTGTTGTTGTATTTTTGTCGCTGTCAGTTTTTCGAAAATTGAAAAAAATAGCGTCACTCGAAAAGCAACGTCGTGAATTGATTTTCCGCAAACACCTAGAAAATCCTCAACTCTCTCATCGGGGCATAGGAAAACAACTCGGAATTGTGCAGTCAATGGTGAATCGTGTGATTAAACGTTACTACGAAACTCTGAGCATTTAATGGAAGGAGAAATCCGATCATTTTGATGTTCTATTAGTGATCAGCATCACAGGATCCCAATGCTTTGGTCAGGGATGTGGCCAAACAGTTGAATCTGTCCAAGTCTTTCGTTCAGAGAGCACCGCGAGGGACTGCATACGTACTAAGTGCAGAAGGTTCCAAATCGTGGCGAACGGCAAAATACGGTGGGAAAGTCACGGGCCCGGAAACTGTTCACCCATATGCTGACGAAGCCTCATTGTCTCATCATGGACGTCAAGGCGAACTTCCGGCAGCTTCTTGGGCTACTGTTCTTTACCGCCCAGCACAAGTTTGACGTTCCGGAGGAAGCAAGGAAGCAGAAACTTTCAAAGTTTGAAAAACGTCAAAAAATACCTGATTTGGCAAGCGACCTGCTCATGTGGCAAACGAAGTGCACCATTCGTGACTACCGGGACTGTAAACGGGAAGATCTGTAAACGGGGACCTCAAAGAATGTCTACAGAAGCGTCTGCTTCCTCTGTTGAAGCAACATGGCGGCCCTACGATCTTTTGGCCGGATGTAGCTTCGTGCCACTATTGAAATGATGACCTGGAGTGGTGCAGAGCCAACGGGGTCACTTTCATACCCAAGGTCATGAACGCACTGGAACTAAGGCCCATCGAAAAATACTGGGCTATTTTGAAGCAGGCACAACGAAAGCATTCTATGGAGGTCAAATCAGAGGAAGACATGAAGAAAAAGTGGGTTTCCGTACAGAAGAAGCCGCAATCAGATGTTATACAGAACCTAATGAGTGGAGTTAAACGTAATGATCGAGCGTACGGTTATGGTTTTGTAGTTGACTGAAATAAATATGCCAAAAGCTTACTTATGGGTTATATTTAATTGTCAAAAAGTTTAAAAAGATTCGGTCAACTACGCAATTTTCTACAGGGTTTTCTTCCGTGACACAATTTGATGTGGGACACCCTTTATGGTTTCTGGAACAATGTTCGCGTTCCCATAGTTATCGTTCATCGTGTTAAATTTTTGCATTTTTTTTTTGTGTGTGAAAAGATGTGAACAAAATGTGGTTTTACTATAGTAATTCTCATAGAATCTTGAAAGAGCCAGCACAGGTCGTATTTGCAACAAATTGAGCTCAAATTTTAGAAATACCGTTAAGATCTGATTTAAAATACATTGAGTAGAGTATTGCTGAATCGATACTTTGAAACACCCTAACGTATACTGTTTGATCAACATAGCATCATAAAAAAATGTTTTTGAAACAAAAGGTGTGTTCCGATCAAAGTTTTGACATAGTTTTGTGTGTCAGTCGATCAAAGTTTTTATTAATAATCCAAATTCTTTTTCTTTTTCATTATATCAATATTCAGTTAACACAGAACACAGGATAAATATTCAGCTAAGCTTCCTTTTCACCGAATGTGAATTGCCGGGTCTTTCATTTAACACCTGCCGATTTTTTACAGTCTCCTTGTCCAGTTTATTCGCCGCAGAACGCCAGTGTGCCTTGAACTGTTTCTCGCTTACAACAGCTTCTTAAGGTTCCGCTTGACGATTGCCCAATATTGTTCGATTGGGCGGACCTCTGGCGTGTTGGGAGGGTTCTTGTCCTTAGGCCACTTGAGCTATTGTTGGCAGCATACCACTCCATGGCCTTTTTTTTCGCAATGGCAAGATGCCAAATCTGGCCAAAATAGAACAGAAGAATTGTGTCGCTTCAGGAGAGGCAGTAGACGTTTTTGTAGGCACTCGCTTATATAAATTTCCTGGTTGACGGTTCCGGTCGCAATGTAAATGTTGCTCCTCAAGTCACAGGTACAGATGGCCTGCCACACCAGATATTTCTTCGCAAACTTTGACAGTTTAATGTGCTTGAAAATATCTGCCACCTTTCCCCGTCCAGTTGCCGTATCAAATTTCTGTCCAGGAACCTGTTTAAAATCGTCCTTGACGCAAATTTCATCGTCCTGTACAACGCAATCAAACTTTGTCAGCGTCGTCATGTACAACTTTCGCGATCGTGTTTTGGCCGACGTGTTTTGTTTATCGTCGCGATTTGGAGTCACCACTTTCTTGTAAGTTGACTTCCAGCTCGTTTTTTAGCTCTATCCACGGTTGAAGGCACCACTCCCAGCTTCTTTGCGACATCTCGGACGGAGAAGTTGGGGTTCCGCTCGAAACAGCGGTCAACTCTTTTTGTCGTCGCTGTGGCCTTCGGCTTTTGATTTCCCTCGATCCAGCTTTCCTGGATGTCGACAAACGTTCACCGAAAACTTTTCATACGTTGGTAACAGTTGATTTAGCCACATTCAACAATATCGCAAACTTGGCGTGAGAGTAGTTTGGATTTTCGCCATGCACGTGCAAAATTTTGATGAGTTGCTTCTCTTCCTTCGACGACCTGACATTCTTTTTGCAACCTGGACCATCAATCAGGATATTTACAAGAACGAGTGTCTGGAAACGCATTTGCAGCCTTTTCAGAAGATAAAATGTTCAGGATTCTTTTGGTTGACTTATGTCGAATGATAGACCATCGTCAAGCGGATTCTGGCTGACAAAGAAGCAGTCAAACTGACGTTCTGTGGGGAGATGGCTTTACAGAATCTGATGGCAGAAATCATTCGTAAGATTTGGCAATTTGGATATGGTAATCCGTAAGCTCAATGTTTTGTTTTGAGTTTTATTCTAATTGAACTTCAAATAGATAAATACTTTTATGGTTTTAACCAGAAGACCTGTCAGTTTACACGCAATTTTGTTTGTCCAAACTTTTTTCATTACACCCTTTATACAGTCTGCTCTCTAGCATTGTTATCGCAGCTTTCTTTTGAAAACAGTATGCATACTCTTCATTATAAAAACAGTAAATAGTAGCTAGGAACGATTGCGTTTCCAATGGGATGTTCGCCAGTATGGCTGACTGACGACCAGTGTCGGTGTTTCTCCAACCGAAACGAAGAGTTGGGTCCCGGATTAGACGTTCGTGAAAAAGGGTGTCTCTGTGTACAGAGAGGGATTGAGTTTTTCCTATCGAATTTTCCTTGTTTGCTTTATTTGCTTGCTGAGGAGGAAAGGAACAAATTCGTACGAAACACACGTGGATACATACCACAGAGGAAACCACATTAGGAAAGGATGTGGTGTAGCTGTCTTGAGTCGTTTTCATACCGATCCTCCGTTTCCCTCGTCTGCAAGGGGGAACGACATGTTTTCGAAGATTGTTAGCGGAAGTGGGTACTACGCCAGCCATAGTGATGGCTAGATCGCAAAAACGCATCTCCGGAATGACTGGGATTGGGGATGTTCTGAATTAGCGATTTATGGACAAATTGTACACTCATTGGTAGAAATTACACAATTGAGACGCTTTTTATTAACAATCTGAGTTCAAATAATTTATATGGTTTGTTCCATGGAAAAAAATGAAAGGATAAAGCAGGGTTAGAAATAGAACAAAAATAAGAAACATTAAAATATAAACTTTCAGATGTTTCACAGATTTAAAAATTGGTTGCAAATGACAGTTTCGTAGGCAATATTGCTCACAAGTTGCAGATCAATTTAATAATGAATGCATGGATGTTTTATTTCAATGAAAAATTGCCTTAGCATTTACTTAGATTAAATTACAGGCGATAAAAAATTTTATTACATGACTTCAATTGATCGCTTAAGGTTTTGAAGCTTTCGAAAAAAATGCTGATAATTTAAAATAAGAAAACAACTTGAAAGTGAACCACCAAAGATCCTCCAAAACAGAGACTACTGATTAACTTTCATTTTGGGTACTGAATGTTTCAGTATACTCGGCAACCAGCTTTGAAATGTCTAATATGGCATATTTTCCTATCATAATATCTTTCAAATATTGAATTATGTAATTTTTTTCTTTTAGTAAGTCACAGACGCTTGATTTCGAATAACCTACAATACAACAACTGGTAAACACGGGAGGGAGGGACAATACTTAGATTATTGAAAACAGGGAAATTTCACTTACAGATGATCCCCTTCACATGCATATTTTACATTATGACCAGATGTAACGATGCTGTACGGTGTCATACTTGTAGTTCGAAAAACAATGTTAATTAAAAGCCCTTTTCACAGCTCGCACTCACAGACTCCATGCATGATCATTAAAAGCATCCCTGTCGTGTTGGAATGAAAACCCAACATGATGTTCAATTTCGTCCAGCTCAATCTCGTTAAATTCCTACATCCCAAACCTTCACTTTCGGCTACTTCCTTCAGCCGCAACCCAAAGCTCTCACCCCATAACTCATATTTGTTCGCAGCTAATGGTCCTTCATCTTCTAAGCTTCAATTTTGAATTCAGGTCTCGTTCCAGGACTAGCCAGTCGGTAGTAGTGCGTGTGTTTCTGTGAATGTGGCTGTGTGCATGTGAGTGTGTGTAAGCTCCTTTCGTCTGCTGGAACCCAAAAAATCTCCGAGAATACGGATAGCGGAAGAGAACAATTTTATGTATTATTTTTCTTTCGATAAAAAGCTTTTCGCCACAATTTCCCGATCCAAGCGGAATGGGACGGCGGGGATGCGCTAGCCAATGGAACTCAAAATTGTTTGTTCAAAGTTTCCAATGATGCGGGTTTGTGGATAGCTGAACCTGTTGCAAAATAAATATCAATCAATTAAGTGAGAGACGCACACCGTTGTAAAGGTGGACTTACATCACCAGGAAATATCAGTCCCCATATGATTTGCGGCTTGATATTTCCAATATATGTGGAGGTGACGAAACCATCATTGCTTCCAGGTCAACGCACTTTTGAGTTCAAATCAGCCCAACGACTTTCACTGAATTATTTTGATAAGATGAAAATTAAATTTTAATTGAGCATTAAGAGCATTACCAATTTAGCAAATTGAGTCCAGTGTATGATGCTTGATGTAATTTAAATGCAAATCTACAATAGCATTGACATAACACACACGGCTTATAACTGAAGGGTGAGAAAAATCAGAAAGTTGATAAATTTAATACGCTAAATAAGTTATCCACATTTTTTTTTCAAATCATATGAAAAAATCATGGTCTTTTGAAATAAATGGATGATTCTTTATTGTACGGGATTGAACTAGAACGTTGTAAAGACCGGATGAAATTAACATTATTCTTTCACGAATTAGCGATTTTTTTATTGAACACTTTTGATCAAGTTCCGGACAAGTGTTTCATCACATTTTTTGACGCATTAGCTCATTTTTTTGAACACCTATTCGCAACTGCTTTACCAGTCTTTTTGAAGACCCTCTTCACAATCGCCCAATAGCGTTCGATGGGCCGACGCTGAGGGCAATTTGGCAGATTGATGTCTTTTTCAACAAAATCTATACCTTTCCCGTGATAATTGAGAGTGGTTTTGGCCTAATTCGCTGACGCTAAATACGGCCAAAACAGTGAAAAGGTAAAATGCTTCTGATATAAAAGATCGATAGATTTTCGCATTGTTGGTTTCGGTAGTGTAAAAAATGGTAGACTTCATACTGCAGGAACATATTGCTTGCCGTACCAGCATTTTTCGACCAAACTTCTCCACTTGAATCGACCTGTCTGCACCGTTTACATCCTCTCCTACGATGTGAGTGTAATATTGTGGACCTGGAAGGGCTTTTGAGTCTACTTTGGCATAGGTCTCGTGGACCATCAAAATACATACATCCAGCGCCGCAAAACAAGCGAATACAATCTCCGGGCCCTTATTGCTAGTCGTTGTTTCTGTTCTGCACTTTGTTTGGCGATTTTCTGCTTCGATCATTTCTTTATAAGTGGAATCAGTCCAACGCTAGTTCCCGCTTTATTGGCCGAATCACGTTACAGAGATGGAATTTCGCAATAATGTTACGCTGGCGCGTAAGATTTGTACCTTCACAGAGGATACAACCATAACTCATCGCAGATAAAGTAAAGTCAACTTCGGTGATAAATAGACAGTCAGTTCGGTGATAAATAGACAGAGTGAAAGTGTGCGCCTGTGATCGGATTGCTTGGGGTGAGTGCATCACTCTCACTTTTAAACGATCGCTCTCACGTGCTCTCATCTGTCTTCACCCACGTGCTTTCGCCTGCGATCACTGCCGCGTACACTTGTGCGATGACACGCCAGAACTCTTCCTGTGATTCGCTGGTGCGATTGAAAGTGAAAACGTCGTCGGAGTTGAAGAAAATGTCCGAAAAAACGAAGCGGGAAGAAACATTTTTCTCTCTGCCTTTGTTATGTACACACTTAGATTTTTTTACAGAAATCTGTAAAGTTTAACCGAGTTCTCAACAGCTGAACGTTCGGTAATCCGATTTTACGGATTTCGTAAAAAAATTAAAATCGGATTACTGAACGTTCAGCTGTTGAGAATTCGGTAAAACTTTACAGATTTCTGTAAAAAAATCTAAGTGTGTATCGTCAAAGCGAATTTGCAATCACTGCTGTACACGCTTTTTCGAATCTACCCAGTGGCTGAGTTGATTGCATTCATTTTTGCAAGCAGTATGGAGTTGTCAAAAAATGAGTAAACTTAGGTATTTGAAATGGAATCACTGAAAATGGAACCGTTAATCCACATCACCGTTTAATTCAATATTCATGCGACGACAGCGATCAAAAATTTCCCTCCCGAAAAACTCTCGGGAGACATAAAATCCAGTTCATTTTCGACCGTTCATGTGTGATATTTGCTCGAAGGATTTCCGGATTATGTCTGACAAGCAGGCTCATTTTCGAATGCAATCAAACAAAAACTATCTGGGTGTCGAAAGGTATCAGTAACTTCTTGGTAAGTGTTTTTTTATGTGTTTCTTAATTTAAATTCAGTGAATTAATGTTAAATTATTGCAGCATATAGCACCGTATCTTGGGGATTTGAATTTCAGGAATTTAGATTCATGCGCTGTATGCATGCGCGTGTTCAACAATATAGATCATTTGCAAGATCGATTGTGATGGAGTTTTCGAATGATGTTTGTTTCAGTTTAAAACACGTTGTTCAAGCTGAAAATATTCAAATAACTTTATGTTTTGTTTGCTAAATTGATTGAATAAAAGCAAAATTGTTTTTATCATATTGTTCCAGATTCATCTTCTCAAAAAATGAATTATTGAGACATTAACGCACACTACCATATCCCTGTCAATCAAAATGGGTAGATTTTACCCATTCAACAATTGTCAACTTCTGAGTAAACTTTACTCAGGTTCCTCCACAGTCCTCCTCGTTTACTTCAATTGAGGAAAGGTATATTTACCCATTTCTGGGTAAGTGCCCTTTTGACCAGACTGAGTGATTTTTAACTGAAAAATGAGCAACTTCAAAATAGCGTGTATATAGCAGAAGAGCCCAGACCAGTAAGCTCACTGGGTCAGAGAATTTATCTGCATTCGCTTGTTCGAATTTGAGAGCTCTTCTTCTCATTCTAGAGCGATCGAGTAGCGTGAATAAAAACCATTTTTCTCCACTCACATGCGCTACCCGCATGCAAACATGGGGGTGAATATAAACAAGAGAGTAGAGCTCTCGTTAAAATAGGAAGAGTGTGTGAAAAAATAAAATCTTTTTCTACCACACTGAGCATATGGACATCACTGAACGTATCGACATTGATTTGTTCATCCGAATTAGAGCTAACCACTATTTGATCCAGTTTACGTTGGAAGATCCGGGTATGCCTTTATTTTAGCAAAAAAAAATCTCTGAAAATAAGGACCACCCTAGTCTTCATTCAAACCAAAAGATGCGCCTTGTTATTAGACACAACTTTGTAGAAAACAATTTTGCTCCAAAACTTCAAACTTCAAACAACACCACTGTGCAATGTGTGAGGCGCCCACACTCAGGCAGATAAACTTAAGAATTGCATAAGGTTCAACTTATGAACGATGCTTTGGAATTTCATAAGCCTGACTTATGAATGCATTTGGTTTTACACGACATTGTTCTTGTAAACCTTTGAGCTTCTTAAAAGTGTTGATATATACTAGTGGGCAAATTACTGGACCCTAAATCTCAACGTTCAAGGTTCGAAACAGCCTGCTCCGTATTTTTAATTTTTCTACATCATTAATAAGGGAAGAAGGTCCATTAATTATGTCACGCAGTAAGGGTGAAGCGGGAGTTTGCAAAAACGTGACGATCCATACAATAAAAATTGAAGGCCCATACATCCGATTTTTATAAAAAGGTGACAAAGGAGGGGGGGTGGGTTATAAAAAGTCATTTTTGCGTGACGTAGTTAATGGACGTTCTCTAAGATAAATTTATGAAATTCATACTGATTTCTTATAGCAAATAATCATAATGCAATCTTAAGAATAACGAAAGTTTATTTCGCTGATTGCAGAATGCCGTAACGCTATTGTCCACTGTTGGTATTCCGCTGTCAAGTGTTATATTTTTATTTTCACTCATCATTGCACTCCCATCTCCCTCTCATCAAGTTCACTTGATTCCCCTGCATCTTATGTAATAAACGAAGCCATTTCAGTGTGTGCGAGCAACATCCGCTTCATTGCTGTAACGCTGAGTGCATCAAAAATCGTAGCAACTGTAAGGCTTTTATTCCGCCTCGCTGGCAGCCATGGTTTGAATCTCGGTTACGAATTGAGACCGTTATGTTTTGTGAGCATTGAGATTTCAGGCATCAACCTCACATACAATTACTAATACACTGCACAATCTCACGCACACATTGAATTTTTCTAAGCGTATTAATGTGTTGCTCTTTCGCCAACGACCAATGTTGCTTTTTTTTCAAGTTACGATCCATTACGAGAAATGAAACAAAATCAGGCGAAATTGTATTACAATCTAGCTTTTTTATTTTTGGTGTGAAATCTGAATCTAACAACTAACGTTTTTTTTTTCAAAGTTATTGCAAAGATGCATTTAATTGTAAGTCTCAAAACTAGTTATCCTAAATCTACTACAATCTTAAATTGCTCCTCTTCTGAAGCTTTCAGACTGTTTGCAATATACTGCAATTGAAAATTAGTGCCATGAATCTATTTACGGCAACATCCTGAAAAAGACAGAGTTTATATGGTGACCATGGCCCGCGATTGAATTTTAGACTTCTTCTCAGTCATCTTTGGAGGCAGATTATTTCACCTTTTTACCCTTATGGGCTGAATGCAAATCGACACAAGAATATGTCCCCAGCAGAACAGAAAACTAACATTTTTGGCAGACGATGGACTCTGCGTTGGATGCGATGGATGCTGCGTTTTATAGAAGCACACAAAGGACCTGTGGATTTTTGGACTGATTTATGGAAGTGTAATAAAATATCTTTGTTTCTATTGGCTAACCTTGTCGTATGTCATTTCATCACCCAGACAAAAGGAATTTCATTCGTAAACATTGTTTTTTTCCATTCTTGTACGGATACTAAATGGACTATGCTTTTAAAGCATGAGAGATGCATTGCACTAGTTGTTTAAATATTTAAAAAGTCATAAATTGCTAGGTTACTGATATGATGAATATTTTTTCTCTCATTTTCGTGCCGTTTTATGTTTTCGATTTATGGTAAGGTGAAACAAATTATAAATTTACTCGCATTAATGTTTTCAGAAGAGTAAACATTGTGAAAAATTTCATCGTTGGAAGCACATACCTTCCAGTTTGTTATTTCACCAATTTGTAGCTCAATTAGCAATGCAAATGTTGGGGATTTTACTTTTTACGAACACCACCTACTAGTCAAATTGCTACGTAAGCTTTCGTAGTAATTCTACGCGTTCGCCTGTAATGGTGATAAGCTCCAACTGGTATTATCCTTGGATTAAATAGTGATCCAGAATTTCTGCTGCTTTGCTGTCGACGTCGATGTAAATCAATAGGATGTTCAACCAACATTTCATAAAGATATTCCCATCAGAGGCGGGTTTCGATGTTAATATGCGTTGAAGCTTGCTGCCATTAAAGCTTTAATCGGATACAGCTTCCACACACAGAAGGATGCACGACAAACCAGATAAAGGTAAAATAATTGATATGCCGTTCAGAAAATTCTTTTGTACACTGCTTAGCAGGAGCTATGGTTTCATATTGATTTTCTCTTTCTCATCATTATAAGGATTAGTATCTTTCGAGCTCCGTTGCAACGGCTTCAATGGACATGGCAATCTATACTAACTACAACAAAGCATTTGGAGCTGAGAGGAGATAGGGATAACGCGTAGATTCATAGAGTTGAGAGCGGTTTTTTGCAACTGGGAATATAATTCAGACAGTGGGTTATTGTAACAATTTATGCTGTGAACAATCTTTCTACTTAAAATAAACGGTGAAAATTACTGACCACTCTATAGTAGGGTTTAGGGGTCGAATCCATAAGGAGATAATAATTTTGATCTTGATATCTGAAATTTGTATTGATGAGCACAGAGGTAAAATACCCTAGACTTGCAAGCAAAACATCTTTCGAATAATAAACGCATGTGTGGGGTGTGCGCTTGTTTATGGTTTTATCCTCAGGTATTTCACCTCTTACGCAGCGCTTTTAAATGCCAAGGTCAGTTATCGAGATATTCGTTCCAGCTCGGGTACCCTATTCAATAAGCGGGCACCAGAATAAAGGAACCACCCAAAAAGCGCGGTAGATGGTACTGTCTCTCAATCAATTGAGCCAATTCCTTCTAACTGGCAAGTTTATGATTGAACCGAGGCTTAGTTGGTTGAAGGATAGCCAATCAATTTCGCAATCACTCCTGTACCGGTATGATTTAATTGCGTCGCACTAGTGCTTCAAAACACTCCAATGCTGGGGTTGACGATGTCGATGTCGGCAAACAAACAAGAATAGAGAAGCTTCAGTAGACGGCGCTAATATGCTCGTTACCGGTAAAATATCGATGGTAAGCATCGATGGACTATTGTTGAACTTGTTGCGTTTTGATGTTGGAGCAACGGCGCATTATTTGCTTTTACTATTTATTGCAGATTTACTCTGGCGCCTTACACCTCCCCTCTCCTTTTCCTAGTTAACTTTGACGGTTGCATCTTCTGTAACGTGCAAAGTTTATACTCATTGATTATAGACCATTTCACAAGATGACAGGAGACTTCTTTTGATGATATTGATGTTGTCTCTGTTGTAATAGTGCAGCGGAATTCACTGCGGACAAAGGACAAAAAGGTTGTAGATCCTAGTGCATATTTTTTACCATGCTGCGATGAATGCCAAGAGCAGGAAAAGTTTGATTTCAATCGTTTGGTTGAACAACAAAAACATCTTACGGAGCAACTGCACGCAAACACATAGGTATTACTTTGTAGCAGGAAAACCTGATATTATTCACCAGGAAAGCCTGATGTTATTCACGAGGTGGTTGATGGCCTGGAATTATAGCTTGCAGGCATAAAGAAAGAATCAGCAAATATAGTGTTAATAGGAGGAGCTGCACCACTTAAGAGGTTGAACTGAATTGCTATGATGCCTCAGGGGGGCACCTACTAGGTACCAGGAAGTGCTAGAAATAGGTACTAGAAGACGAAGGAAGCAATAAATTGCTCGAAAAATGCATACCAACAATAACAGCTTTAGTCATTGCAACGACAATAACAACATCAATAACAACAACAAAGTTAACAACAACAAAAACAACAATAACAATAACGTAACCACACTAACAGTAATTACACTTCCATTGATAACTTCCAAATAAGTAACACGAAGCACAAACACATTTTTGGCAACACGAACAATAATTTAAACTGTTTTTCTCAACCCTTCAAGAAGTACTTACTCAGAGTACTTCCTACTGCTACAAAAGATTGTTATTATGGACTATCAACGAGCTACAGGCCAACAAGTCATTTCAAAGAGGTGCGATGCTCAATACCTACCCGCTGGATCATTCATTGACGCAGCAAATCAGCAGCAATCGATGACTTCCGAATGTTCGCCGATAGTTTTGTGGGAGACTTGTCGTTTTCAACATTCGTGTTTTCGACAGTATTGACGCACCCCTTAACCTTTGAGCACTCGCGCACCTACCAACAATAATCAAAAAGTATCCAAACGAGAAATTCTATCGATGATAGCCACTCTCTTTGATCCACTAGGTCTAATCGGTGCAGCAATCACCACAGCCAAGGTAATTATTCAGTATCTTTGGAACATTCAGAATGAAAACAAACAGGCGTTGGATTGGGATCATCCTGTGCCTTCGACGGTGGGTGAGATGTGGAGAGCCTATTACGACCAACATCCCATGCTGAACAATGTTCACATCGATCATTGTGTGGTGATTCCGAAAGCATGTTGATCGAAATCCACTGCTTCGCCGACGCATCCACCAAGGCATTTGGTGGTTGTGTACACACAGGAGTAAGGATGTAGAAGGAAAACTGAAGGTTCAGCTGCTGTCATCAAAATCTACAGGGTGTCACTAAAACAGAAAAAACGTTTGCATTGAAAAAAATGGACTCTTTTCGGATGGTGATAAAAAAACACAGATAATTGCTTTTGATAAATTTCCCATGGAAGGTAATTATTTAAGCTTACTTAAAAAAAATAGGTCTACGCCCTTGCGAGCGGCCTTCCGGCAGTTAACCGGAACATTCGCCACGGCGGACGAAAACATGCCTGTGGACATGTTTTTGAGCTCTTTCTTCGTTTTATTTATCAGTTCCTCTTCAGTTTTCACGACAAAATAGTAGGAGTAGATCTTACGCGTCAGGTTGGCCCATAAATTCTCGATAGGACGCTGTTGGGGGACATTGGGCGGGTTCACCGACTTGGGTACCACATCGATATTCAGCCACTCCATCTCCTCGAACGATCGCTTTGAGTAGTGGGCAGACGCCAGATCTGCCCAGAACACCGCGCCTTCGCCCTTATGGTATTTCTTGATGAACGACGCAACTCCCAGCAGGCATTTCGTACTATAAATTTCCCCGTTCATGGCCAGTCCGGTGCGAAAGAAGAGCGGCTTTGACATCCCCTTTTCGCTGATTTTTAGTCACAGCAGCACCTTCTTGGGGAACTTGGTGTGTGAAATGAACTTCACCTCGAAACTCACTTCCTTCGTGCGGGAAGTAAATTAAGAAGTGCCCTGCCAGTCGTTGCCATCCAGGGTGAAATAGGTCTCGTCCTCCATCACTACTGCTACGTCATGATTCGCCGGGAAAATCGAGTTGACCACCTTATTCCCAAGTAACGTTGCTTAAACCATCCAATATTAAGTTTTATTAAAGTTTTATGAAAGCCACTAGAAATCAATTCGGTTTTATTATGAGAACCTTCTTTAAAACAATCTTTAAACCTTGACTTCTAAAATTCCTTTCACTCCTATCAAAGGTTTTATTTTGACTTTATAACTCGTAAAATGCTGTTTTGAGATGCCATTTTAGGACTCATTCATATTATCTTATTATGGTCAGTTGATAAACCATTTTAAAATTATTTTGCCTTCAGTAAATCCTTAAAACAGCTGATTGGCATTGAGAAAAGCTACCAAATAACCAGATAGTTTTATAGTAGCCATTCCTGAGATAAATTTGGCAAAACTGTGATTTTTTTCAATCACCATATTGAAATATATGAAATAAATGAATTGTGGAAAAATAAATTTTAAATGTAATACAAATGAATTGTAGATCAGAGATCAACTATTTTTATTGATAACCTTATTGAATTCCATCAATTTTCAGGAGTTTCATCATTATTTTATCGAATATATTTCTTTCAATATCGTTTTTCTTGATGTTTACTCGCATAATCTCAGAGCAGCATATGTTTTCGACTCTCATCGTGCCAATATTCATCATAAAATAAAATGAGCATATCATTTGGAGCATGATACGCTAAACAAAACTCAATTTGTTTTGGATATTTTTTAATCAAACAAAATATCCCACAACACTAGAACTTTTTTCTTAGCTACTATTTACTGTTGAATGAATCAGAAGAGCAGAGAATCGAACAAAGCAGAACAAAAAAAACCAACCACGATATCACCGTGAGGTTTGACAGCTGCGGCCATTTGGCCCTATGCTGGTTTTGATGGCAGCCAATAGGTTTTATGAACGTTCTCAAATGGTCATAACACCTTTCACTAGAACATTTTCAAAATCTTTATGGTCTTAAAAAGATTTTATCAATTTGTTTTCACAACCGTCTATAGAGTGGGCCATTTTGTACACATTTCGGCTTCAGAGATGCATAGAGGAGGTGTTGGTGGACAAAACAGTTTTAAAGTTTCATCAACAAAGCCGGGAGGAGTGCAATACGGCTGGAATGGACTAGTTGTTACTTGGGATTCAGCCGCTGCCGCTGCGTCATTGCCTGCAGCTCCGAAATCAGTGGATGCGACTTCCGCTTCCTGACATATATGTGCATGGTCACCAGGTACTTTTTCACTGTTTGGCCGGTTGAACAGACCTCTCGGCCAAGCGCACCGAACGATGTAGCCACTTTTCTGTCGGTCTTCCTCTTCAGCATCCTTTGGAGCTTCATGTTGCCCAGGGTCGTCGGCCGTCCGGAACCGGGCTTTATTTCGATGCTCTGATTGTTGTCTACTAGTGCCAAAATGTTGTAGATGCCGGAACGGGCGTATCAGGCGTCCACAAAGTGCCGCATGATGTCCGTTTTCGACGCGGTGGGGTGCCGTTCTTTGAACGCGCACACTTCTGAACGGAGTTGCTTCACTGTTTTTGCCATCCCGGCTAGAGTTCGACTGATAGAGCTGTCAAATTTTGTCTGCTGACTCAAGGGTTACTATGATTGATGAGTATGTATGCATGAGTAGTTTTGTCAGTGCGGGTGAAAGTAAACCCATGAAAAATCTTGATTGATGACCTTTAAATAAATATATATCATTATAATTACTATATATTTGATGTTTCATCATCTGCATATTCTTTTCTTACAGGTGAGCTCATACATCGATGAGACGGAACTGTAAGGTAATCCTCTTTCAGAAGTACAGTATATTATTTATTAAATGCAATGGTTTTAGCTAGGCAGGGGGGGGGAGTAATTTGGTAATTGGGAGAATTTCTTCAACTCTTTAAAATAATTTTATGGCCATATAATTGTTTTAATAAGGAAAAGAAGAAACCGGCATCCATTTTATAAGTCCGGATCAATTTACGATTAGGGCGTACATGCAAAATGTAAAGAAAATGATTTTTCAATGCATTGCATCATTCTTACCACTAAATCATGAATTTTGAACTTATGTCCTGATTGTGCTTGTGAATTCTTCATTAAATATTGTTTTCACAAAGGGTGTAGAGTTATTTCACTATCAAAACAATTTACTTTGCGGTTTACGCCATATTGGTTGTTGACAATGTGAAAAGCGTAATTTCAATCAAAACATAAACATGGCGTAGAGTAAAAGGCGATACCGACAAAATAATCACAACAACGGCGAAAAGCAAAAGGCGAAACCTAAGAAAATGTCAAAAGTAGGCGAATAGTATAGGGCGATACAATTATTTCCATTACTTGTGGGGCTAACATTGAAAAAAGCGTAATCAAACATACTGGCATTGACAGGCGAATATTAAAAAATGAGCAAATTTCAATGAAAACCAAACGAATTTCAATCAGTTTTATATATTAATCAGATGCTAGCTTTGTTCTCTGTCTACATGCTAGACTGTATTTGAATTTATACGTTAATTTGAAAATTACGATTTGAAATTCTACTTGAAATATTGCAATCATCATTCCCCTTCTGTTTACATTCTGCATGTTTGCCCTTATCGCAAATTGCTCCGGAAATGGAAATGCACCAGGGCGTTGACCCCACACATTCATCCCCTACAAATAATGTGAGTTTGTTTTTCATTGATTTACAAAAAAAGGAATAAATATCACAGGATAGCTACCAGCTACTATACCGAATAGCCAATCGGATTCAAACCCGCCGGTGAGGAGGCCATTCATCTTTCGTTAAAAAGCTTGGCAAATATGTCCGGAGGATTTTGAAATTTTCAGTGATTTCACCATCTTTCGGATGGAAATCGAAGAATTTCACTTGATTCGTCGCCGGATAATCTCGTGTACCAAACTTAGTGCGTCTAAAGACAATGGGTCAAGATGTTACACCATGTAGGTATGCTTAGTTTAATCCGCTTGGTTGTGTTGAGGCATGCCGACAAAGTCTGTACGGATAATTTGCAGACTCCCTGTATGTGGAATTGAGATTTGTAAAATGGATTTATAATGAAAAGTTATGCTACACAATCAGTTAAGCAATTCTCACAAATCAACTGGTTGTTTGTCAAACATAAGTCATGTTTTCTTTTCTATTATCCGATGAATAAAAATTATGATTGAAATTTATACAAATTAAAAAATCTTTCTTTACGATTTCGTTCTATGAGGTCTCCATTTATCAGTTTCGTCCTGTACGGTCATATTGCAATTGCCACAATTTCAATTTTTGCAATCATATCTTGAGAAATCCGCATGATTCAGAAAAGGCAATTTTGCCCATCATGATCCACAAAGCGTTTTATGGTATAAGCGAAACCATGCAAGTGCGTGCAAGCGGTTGACAGCACAAAAATTGCCTCGACAATTGAAGCAACTGTTAAATTTTTATTTCTTTATTTCATCTTGATCGTTACCCCGCGTATGCGAAAATACAAATAAAGACTATATTAGTGTTGATAAAGTAGCTAAATGGTAACAGCCATGAGCCATGATGCAGGCGGCCTCGGTTCGAATCACGAAAGCGTCTAGCGATAGTTTATTTTTGTGAGCCATTGAACTTCAAATCTTATAGTCAACACTGATACACTGAACAACTTCACTCACACATTGAATTTTTCAAAGCGAATTGATGTGTTGCTTTTTTGTCCACGACCAATGTTGCATTTTTTCTCCAAATTACGATCCATTACGAGAAATGAAACAAAATCATGCGAAATTGCATTACAATCTTGCTAAATAAATATAATTAAACATATGTTAATATGTCAACACAGAGATACTGACATAATTCTTGCAGTTTCTTCAACGTTATGCCTTAAACGGTCAATTAAAATGTTTCTTAGTTGATAATATTGCCATAGATGGCGCACATAGTTGATTCCCTAACGTTTGACGGTAGCACATTACCCCCATCTGTTTAGTTGCATTTTCATAAAAATATTCATTAACATTAGAATCTCACGTTGTTACGCAATTTGCAGAAAAAATGCAAAATTACCAATTTTATGAGTTTTACTTCACAAGGATAATATATAATATCAGTTCACGTATTCCATGTTTGCAAATATATGCAAATAAGTGAGAAAGATATCTTGAAAAAATGTTTTCTTTAGATTTCAACCTTTACAACTTTTTGATTCAATAACTACCAATTGTTCGGTACCAAAGTGTGCGTCCTTTTATGCCTTAAAAGTCATCCTAACAAAGCTTTCAAATTCTAATAAAAATAAAGAAATCTAGCAAAATAAATGTTTTTTAAGTCGCTCTAAGGAAAGTTAGAAAAACTGTTATAAAACGATACGTAGATCAGATAGGAGTAAAGTTTTTTAAGCAAAGTTTCATTAAATTAAACTATCTACAATTCTGTACCAGCAAAAATGAACATGTAAATTACTATGGAGTGAGCAAATGATTCGTTTACTGCCTGTTAGCCATTTCCCTTATCTTAACGGCAAAAAGATTCCTAGCCATTCCAATACAAATATCAAATTATAAGTTGCTTACAAAGACCTAATTAAGAGTGATTTAAGAATAGGGAACCAAAACTTTCAAAATTTGCATCAGTCTAGTTTTCAAGTACCCGCACATAAAAATCAGCATAAATTCCAAAATTTTCGTTTGGCTTGAATGGTCCACCATAGTATTTTTATGATATTGAATATGTTAGTATCATACAATCGTGTTGAAAACATTTTTAAGTAAATTTGAAATTTGTCTCATCACTCCTTACAACTAGTAAAACACGTGTACTTTTATTCTTCCATTATTTCCTATGCACCTCAGGTTCAAATTCAAGTGATCTTGCAGTTCGAATTTAATGTTCATTTATGCAGATCGACCCGGAGAAACCAAGGGCACAGGTATAGAATGTCTGAAGCCATGCATGATGGCCCCATTTTATTTCAAACTTCCCATCCTGGTTTTTGCAACGCATGTAATCCTAGAGTTTCGGTGCGATTATCGTTCCGGCCAATTTCTTCTGAAAAGTCACCCACATATTTTAAAAAATCGCTTCGGGATGAAAACTCGCGTCACACTTGAAAAGGACCTATCTTTGTTGATCGATTCTCTTCATAGACTTTATATTCCTCAGAATAATGAGGCTGCCAAAGCATTTTCCGTTGAATGCATTATTCAATGTACGAGCTTAAAAGCCCTCCGCTGTAAGCAGAACTACAAGTTCAATTGTTAAGCAGAGAGAAAATTGACGAAGAGAATCCACCAACAAAGGTAGTCCCTTTTCAAACGTTACGCGAAAACGCTTCATCCGCTAATCACAATTACTTCACCGAAAGGTGTACTGTGTGTGTGCGCGCTCATAAGGATCAACTGAATGCTTAAAACAATCACCAACAGAGAAAGCAACTTCAAGCCAACGAGGCATAAATGCGAGGGGATATCACAAAAGCTCGTCGGCACTTGGCAATTATGGAAGATTTTCAGATTAAAGGCAAACCAATTTAGTTCGCTGCTGCGAACCACGCCAGGAAAGAGGAATTCCTGCCGCCGTAGACAAATTTTCTTAGCCAGATCAGGTTGAAGTGGAGGCCAGGCGAATGAAACTGGGAATTCCTTTCGCATCGCCATGAGGGAAAAAAAGCTATTTAGCGTACGCTAGGTTTAAAACAAGGAATCTAATTTTGATACTGCGTGCAGTAATAATGCTGGCGGTCTGGAATTCAGACGACTGGGAATGGTGGGAATCATTTACGCATGAAGTTTTAATTTTTTAATAGAAGTATACAGAAGTTACCTAAAAAGAATAAACAGGTGAATTGGTTGAAATTTAGGCTACCTCAAACCGCATAAAAAAGCTATTGAAATTGGTATCCGCCATCTATCAATTCTCTCAACCTCTCAAGTAGGAAGTACACGAAGAGATGAGAAACATGACCGATTTTTTTCCGTGATCTCAAACCTGGAGGGTTGTGGGCAGGACTAAGTTACCCTGAACTTGAGTTGATTTCTTGAGTATAGCATACATGCACTGCCACATCCGTCTACCGAAAAAGGAATGCGAAAAGCATATCGGGAGAATGTGGAAAACAATGCGTGTGTAGAAAATGTACTTCATGCCATTCTTCTTCGTGTTCCCCGTCAGTTTCCAGTCCAGCTGTTTTTTACGATTTTAACGATGGAAAGCACAAAAGAAGAATTCCGTAGGAGACTAAGGGGTAAGATGCATACAGCTGCCTTTTTTGTTAGAGCATCTTAAACTACCCTATCCGCAGGTAGTACAATCGGGTCTCGTCCAGAACCTACCAGACCTGTTCATCAAAACAGAAAATGTTTCATATCCACCGGGGCCTGGCAAGATTACTATTTCTCATGTTAAGTTGAGCCGCGGGACAACCAAAATATTGGTTAGTGTTTGTTCAACGAACTCTTCATTTTTTCAATATGCACATAAGTACATAGCAGCAAAATTTGTCTCTCAATTTTTGCCATATTACAGGTAAACAAAGTTAATATGCAACTTAAATAGGTTCGTTGAAAAAACTCAATACTTGGTAATTATGGCTAAAATATCAAATTAATGCTAAAACCTTTCCGTTAACGTTCATTTTCTGAATCACTCAGTGGCATTTAATTTTTGTGGAAGATTGAACGTAGAGTTTTTGTACTTATATAGGATATATCTTGGAAAAATAATGACTATTTGTGCATTTAAAGCGTTCTCTACAACTTTTCACCGAAAATAATGCATTTAGCTCTTCTATAGTACGATGGATGGTTTCATCCTTTCACCCTACTTTCTCGGTTGTCTTGCAACTAATTAAACTTAAGTTTTTGTATGTAGTTAGAAGCTATGTTCCTGTTCCTATTTAATCAATATGAGCCCGGGAGGGAGAATTACTGTCATTTTCGGTTGTTTAGTATAGGGAAGTCACTCACCACTGCTTCTGTTTAAAACTATTTGAGATACCTTGCTGGAACAGAAGAACCCAAACAATCGATCCTTGCATAGATTTTGCAAAAATATGAAAGATTTCCGTTTGTTTTTCAAAACAAGTATAGGAAAATTAAATGCAAATTAATTTTCCAATAAAAAAATCTATTAGTTTTCAATGCAAAAAAACACTGAAAATGCTAGAAATGTTTTGTCATGGGTATGGGAGAATACAAAAAAAAAACCATCATAATGTAGATAATGTAGACTCCATTAAACCATACTGGTGGGGACCAGTATATACAACACTTTACCGCCTTTTCTCTCCGAGATCTTTAAGTAAAAGTACGACGAGATGGTTGATATGTAAAACAGAAGTTGTATTCTTAAAATATAACCCAAAAAAAGGGTGATAGTATTCTCTCCCTGGCATTTGGGAAAGTGAAGAGATTATTCTCAAGAACCACTTTAGAAAGCCACTGGTACACTGAAAGTTAATTTTAGTTTATATTACAAAATCGAAGGTAATACTCACAAATCTATTCGTTGTTTTCTGCAACAAAACTGATTTGTTCTTTTTATGAAGATACATTCGTAATAAATGGCACACGCGCAACTGTCAAAAGCACAAAGCTTTTGTTGACACTGACAGAACATTCGTACATTGTACGAAAACAATAAAAAAGCTACGAATATTTGGTCACAAATTAAAAAGAAACGCCTCTCTGGTGGTTGCATGAAGGACTGACAGATCTACTTTATCGACTCAAAATGTAAATGAAAAAAATGTGGGACCACGTGGAGTTGCCCTCGTTTTTTTTAATGTTTCTGACATGGGGCTCGAACGTGAATATTTGGAAAGTGCTGATTCTGAATCCGTGGTTGATCTCACTAGGCCACGCTGACTCGTGAGAACATGTTTGATTAAATAGCATGAAGTTATAGCTCTCGACAGCGCTTTAATTTTTATTTTGTGTTAGATGAGTTATTCCCGCCCATACCAGCAGAAACACCATCAGGCATGAGTACGGTATAAAAAAGAAACAGCGATTGGCTGGTCATCACGAAGTTCATTTCGTGCATTTTACAAAAAGGTGTAATGATAGCATTTCACCAGATTGAAAGCATTATGAATGTTTCATACAATATACGAGACATTTGTTGTATGTACAAAATCCATGTTTACGAAACGCGTGAAAGCTACTTTATGAAAATAAATTTTCAGTGTCGTGTATGAGCACGATCAGGTGCACATTCCTTTACCAGTCAAGGTGGGATATTCGTTGCTGCTTTGCCTATTCTGCCTTGGATAGTGTGTAAAAGATTATGTGCTAGCTTCGAGAAACTACTTTACTATGCCCTCCGCTCAATTTCAAACTACGTCTATTCAATTATAACTGCCTGCGTGCTCTAACAGAACACTGAAAATTAATTTTAGTTTATATTACGAAATCGAAGGTAGAACTAACAAATCTATTCGTAATTTTCTGCAACGAAACTGATTTGTACTATTTATGCAGCTACCTTCGTAATTAATAACACACGCCCAACTGTCAAAAGCACGAAGCATTTTTCAACACAGAAAGAACAATCGTCCATTGTGCGAAAACATCAAAAAGAGCAACGAATATTTTGTTACAAATTAAAAAGAAACATCTCCTGGAGGTTGCAGGAATGACAGCCAGATCTACTTTATCGACTCGAAATGTTATTGATAAAGAAAAGCGCAATCACGTGTAGTTGCCCAACGTTTGTTTAATGTTTCTGACATGGGATTGGATCCTGAATTTTTGGAAAGCGCTGTACTGAATCCATGGTTGATCTCACTAGGCCATGGTGACTCGTTAGAAGATACTTGATTATTGAGTATGAGGCTTTTACTCTCGAAAGCACCGTAATTTTGATTTTGGCATGATTTTGGAATCCCAGCAGCAACATCGTGCGATAGAAGAAAAGCCGAGATTGGCTGGTCTTCACGAAATTCATTTCAAAAAGGTGTAATGATAGCATTTAGCCAGATAAAAAGCAATATGAATGTTTCATACAACATGCGAGACATTTGTTCAATGTATAAAATCCATGTTGACGAAGCGACTGGAAGCTATTTTACGAAATTAAATATTCAGTGAAATATCAATACTTTCTCTTCACATCTTTGTTCTATCAAAACAATTTCTGTCCACCCCTGCAGGCTCATGGAGATGAGAAATTATTTCTTTCTTAATCGACATAATCATAGATCGTTACTCCGCGTATGGGAGAATACAAACATAACACTGACATTCGCCTAACCTGATTTTTTTAAACTTAGTCAAATATTATCATTGTTTTACAAACGAATAAAAGGTTGCCAAAACACGCGTAAAGCACCAGTGCTATTAATTGTTGTAGGATTTTTATTAGAAGAATCCGAATTGCATTAAGAATTAAGAAAATGTATGCTATTCCTTATATTTGAATGTTTCCTTAACCCAAGTAGCACCTTCACGCCATCTATAATAGCTTGTACAGTCGTATCCGGTACCGTTTTCTCATTCTTTATTCACTTCCTACGCATATCATTTGCATCCTTTACTGTCATCTTGGTCTTTCAGAGTTCTATGTTCTGAGTTCTCGACTATTTCATTTCATATCTAGCAAACATTACTTTCCTTGGGACCTCATGTAGACAAGCAACCCTCCCCTGGATTTGGGCAAAAATAAGGCAAAGTTTGTATTTTTTGTGTGTGGGAGAATGAAAAGGCGTATGAATTTTCGGTTTTGACGATTAAATTTGATTATTATTCAAAATTTCAAAGAGATAAAAAAATGTGAAAATTCAAAATGGCGGCTACAAAATGGCGATTTCTCGAAACCATGTTTTTCAATCTAACTTCAAGCCCTGGGCTTCAACGATTAATCCGATTCCCTCCATCAAATAACTGTTTGAAAGGTTATAATTTTTTGTACGGCTTGAACTTTCGCATTAATAATTAATTATTTATAATTTTTTAACACGGTTGAAATGAAAAAAAGTAGCGAAAAATTGAACTTTTCAGTTCAAATGATCACTTTGTAATGAGTTTAAGTTTAAATTGTCTGAAATTCAGTTCAAGCCGTAGAAATTTTCATTATCTTTCAGAAATGATAACTAGATTTGATTTTTGTCCACTACAAAAGGCTTGAAATCAGAAATGATGAGAGGAAAATTTGAGTAAAAACCAGACGTTGTGTTCAAAAATAAAACCAAGAGGAAAGAGTTTCCCTCCCATGTAGGTAACAAAACGGAGTGTGTACAAACAACCACTAGAAACTATCAGAAGCTATTGGTAGTACATGAGCACAATCAGGCACGCATTTTTTTGCCTGTCAAAATAGCGGATTCGTGGCGTTCCTTGACCTACCCCGCATTAGGGATGTAAAGCAAAAGGAATACGTCCTTGGTTCGAGTACCGCTATATCCGAGCCATTCGCACAATTTTCAATACTTCTATTCCATTTTCAATCTGCCGTACACTGACGGAACTATCAACACTACTCTTCATATCTTTCATTTCCAGCAAACATTTCTGCCCACTCTTTGGGTCTCATGGTGACGAACAAACATCTCCTTTTATATAAAAAATCTTGTTTTCTAATATTTTGAAATTATTTGATACACAATTTTCTGACGGTGGTTCAAAAGCAATGCTTTTTTCTCGAATATTTATTTAAACACGATACTGTACCACAAATCTATTATAACACAACTAAGAGTTCATTATACTTCTCCCAGTTTGATGACTAATGTTTGGTGGATAATGATTTTGGTTTAAATCGGTTCTCAAATTCGATTTTTCAATGTATTTTTGTATTCTACTCAAATAAACCACCCACACTTGTGAGTGGTCCCAACAGCATCCTTACTGTTGGTTTAAATCGGTGCCAAAATTTGTATAGTTTGACGGTGCATCTCTGTGCAGAGAAAAAAAAACAGAAACACAGTAAACTATCTTAATCGCTACCGACGCCTCATAAATTCAACACGTCGTTTACCAAAACGGACCCCGCTGTAATAGCAACTATTTTGTCCAACATTCCAGTGATTTCTCGTGGAAGTGCACTGGACTCCGCGGCTTTCTTTAAAGCGAATATCACGTCAACACATTCCTACCCTTTCCTTATTTGATCTGGATTCGTGCGAGGCCGGCGCCGGTAATGCCATAGTTTGGGATCTCCAGTTTTTACACATTGAGGATGTATGCTAGTCCCAATAGCTCATCTGACAATAATGGAGTAGCAGCCTCGGGCGGTCAATCATGATCATGCTCATACTCATTTTCATGTTTGGTCTATGATGTCTTTGTTAAAAAAAAATACTTTCGAAATCTTATAAACAAAATAAAAATATAAGACCTGCACTCGACACTGAAATAGACCTATCTGTCAAAGGGCAAGCTTATGATAATGGAATCTAAATGAATTTGCTTGTGTTTACAAGTGGATTTATAAAAAGGGTTTCAGTTTTTAATTTTTAATTTTGTTTTTATTGATCAGGTAAAGTATTAATTTAAATTTACCTAGATTTCCGATTAAAATCGTTCTTCTAATACGCTCGTAAAAGTGTTGCTAAGAACAGTAAAGTGAAAATAAAACTGCATATTATTTTGAAGTTTGACTAAGAATGGCATAGTTGCTGTTCAATTAAAATCGTCATGGCAAGTTCAAAATATCGTGGAAATGATCCATCGATATCAGTTCCATCACAATACTTGAATACATGGAAGGCAATAAGGCTTCATCTCTTGTGCCTTTTCCGTTGCTATTGTGTATGATATACAGCCAAACCAAACTATCCCTAATATGTTATAAAAGAGAGTTTTAAGCTCTATTACAACAAGTGGTGCTATTTAGGAAGGTCTTACTCCACACTCCCCTAAATATTTTTTCCCATGGTTTGGGGGCGATTTCCGGCTGCATAGCGCTATCTCAATGTATGCTAGTACGGGGGTTACTGTTTGCATATATTTATGGAAATGAGCTTGATACATGTTTGCCAACAACTAACTTGCAAGCCACCAAACACAGAGCAGAGCTTAAAGATGCTACTTTGGAAAGTGCCACGCCTGCTGCATGTTGGGCTGGGTACAGTATTGCCACCATCGAAGAGGATGTTGAAATATTGGAACCCAATCCGGAGAACACGAACTGTAAACGGAAAGAAGAAAAAAAGCAAAAACTTACTACCAACGATTACACGAAATTTCAATTACGCCGGCGTTTTTGCTATGTCTTTGACAGCTATTGAAAATTGTTTCCAGCTTATAGGAAAGTTATATTCTCTAATTTGCATACTGACCAAGTGACGGTTTGGTAAAGGGGAAATGGCAATTCAATCCAAAGAAACAACTTCAACCTTGTTGTTACAGCACCTGGAGGTACACTTATGTCATAGCGTTTACTTATTTAATCTGTGGTTATGTTGCTTGGAGTAAGAATTGGTAAGATTGCGCTAATTAAATTACTCCTTTTTTGCAGTATTTTTCTTGAATAATTTTGTTACCTATTTTTTTCGGACGGAGGGTTCTTGTATAAAATTGTATAGCAATTTACTCTCTACCTTGCTATGTCATCGGTATAATCAAAATTCAAAAAAATAAACTATTTGTTGTAAAACCTTGTTAATTTAAGGAGAAATCGCTCCTGCAGGGCTGCTCACCAATCCTCTCTCGGCTCAACCGGCTTTTGTGTTTTGTGCACCGGCTTTTGCAAGTTTTGTGCACAGTTTGGATGAATGTCCTAAAGGTTCTCGATTGGGTTGCAATCCGGACTACAGGCTGGCCTTTCAAGTACGTGAATATCCTTGTTCGCAGACCAGGCAATTGTTAGCCGTGAGACATGAGTTGAAGCATTGTCTTGCTGGAAAATTGCTGAGTCATCACAATTATTCCTCGAAATATGATATCAATACATTATCCAACTGCTTGCAGTAAGAATTGGAATTAATTTGAGTAGAAATCCAGCAAATTTGCAACGGGGAATCGTACGAATCGGCACCTCATACCATAACGGTTCCACCACCATATTTGCAACACGATACAGATTTATCTCTCAATTATTGTCAATAGAGACTATAGTAGCCCGGTTAAAGTTAAAGTATAAGTTCTCATCTGAAACTATCACTTGGTGCCATTCATTACTCCACTGAATGTGCTTTTGAGCCAATTTTAGCCGGTTCTCGGTATGCAAAGGTGTACGGTAGTTTTATGCACTGAAAGGTCGAACTTTTGGATAATTTTACGACAGCTGAGATGATTCATGGTTGCTTCTTGCCGAATTTGACCGTTTTATCGGGCCGTCAACCTGGAGTTAGTACGCACCGTTATCCCATAAGTTTACGGATTTCCAGGTAGTTCCAAATCTCTTTCTCGGACCTGTTGATCTTTCGGGAAATCGCACGATACGAAGCGTCTGTGTCGACCAAACCCCGAATTCAGCCCAATTCCAATTCCCTCACACGTATGGCCTTACTCATTCCTATGAGCAATTAAAATAATTAACATATTATGAATCAAATAAACAGAGATAACTTACTTTTGGAGAATGTTTGTTGTGAGCGGTGAAATGGAGTAAACACTTATTGCGTCTAAACGACCGCAGGGAGCACTAAATACTTAGTTGCCTGAAAAGTCCCTTTAATATCAAACACGAAAACATTTTTTTTGCAAATTCGGTTTTATTTCTCAATATACTCTTCTTTCAGGTCGATACAGCGAGTCCAGCGATTTTCTAATTTTTTTTATCTCATCCGAATAGTACTCCTTCGGAAGTCCTAAAAAATAGCCATCGGTTTCAGCTATGAGTTCATCATTTAAATAAAATCGCTTACCGGTCAGCCATCTCTTCAGGTTTGGGAACAAATAGAAGTCACTGGAGGGCCAAGTGTGGCGAATACGGTGGATGGGGAACCAATTGATACCGAATTTTATTCAATTTTGCTTGTGCAATTGAGGATGAATGAGCAGTGCAAATGCGGCAGTTTGATTCTGGACTTCATCCTTCAAGCGATCCAATGGTTATTGGTCGATGAATATTTCACCTTGCGCATCCCAAACACGGAGGCCATAACTATTCCCGCCGACTGTTGCGTTTTTGGGCACTTCGGAGCACTTTCGCCCGGTGAAACCCACTGTTTTGCCTGCTGCGATGACTCCAGTGTGTAGTAATGGATCCAAGTTTCATCCATGGTTAAGAATCGGCGCTGTAAACTTACTCAAATTCTCCTGAGAGGTTGTTACACGAATGCGTTTTTGCTCCATTGTAAGCAAATGCGGCACCCATCGCGCGAAGAACTTCTTCATACCCAAAACGGAATGCATGATGTTGCCAACTCGTTCCATTGAAATGCCTAAAGCCTAAGCAGCTCTCTCAATTTCACTTTTGGTTCCTCCATTGCTACAGTGCGATGCATTCGTTTAGCCACACCAGGGTTTTTCTTGGTTTGGAAATCAAATGAATGTTTTATCGTTATTTATCTCTCCGAACTAGAAAAGTAACATGATTTCTTCAAAAATATTTCCTTTTATGTAGTTGAAATCAAAAAAATATAATAACAAAGGGTTGCATTCGTTTAGCCGCACTTCAAGTCGTCTTCAGTAACATCCAAGCGTTCGCAAATTATTGTTGATTCAGTACTTGTTAGCTCCTCCTTTGTTCTTGATGACTTCAAAGATTCTCTTGGGCATCGAAGAAACCAGCTTCTTTATAGTTTCTCGGTTGATTTGTTCCCAGGACTCCTTGATGCATGCCTTCAACCTATTCACGGTGTATAATTGGCGTCTATTTGCGTAAAACTTTGTTGCCAGTATGCCCCAAAGGTTCTCAATAGGGTTTCAATCTGGACTACATGCTGGCCATTCAAGAACGGTGCCTTGGTCTGTCGCGACACATGGATTGAAGCATTATCTTGCTGTAAAATAACCTTTTCGTCCAAATGATCTTCCAAAAACGGCACCAACACTTCTTACAAGAGGTCGCAGTAAGTAGTCGAGTTCATTTTTGTGGAAATCCAGCAGATGGGTAATTTGGAATCATAGGAAAATTCACCCTATACCATTACAGTTCCTCCTCTAAAATTTCTCTTGGATCGAGTTACTCCTTTATCCCTCAAATCGTGCCAATAACGACTGTAGCAGTCTGGGCCGTCGATGTTAAACTTTTTCTCATTAGAAAATATGACCTGGTGCCATTGGTCAGTCCAGGACATATGATTCTGTGCGAATTGTAGTCGGTTTGCTTTGTGCTTTGGTGTAAGTCTGGGTTTAGGCTTTGGTTTTGTCCATTTGATGTTGATTCAGAACGCGGCTAACGGTACTTTTGTGCACTGGAAGATCGAGTTTGGCAATAATATGGCGACAACTCAAGTGGGTTTTGGTAGCTTCCTCTCGGATTTGTCCATTTTGCCGAGCTGTTAGTTTCGAATTTTCCTTTGTTCGCTTCTTAATCCCATACTTCTGCGAAATTTGTCGATAATTCCGAACAACATTTTCGGATCTATTGATTTTCCGGGCAATCTCACGATAACTGAGACCAGTATCCGCCAGAACTCGGATTTGGCCTTTCTGCACCTCGTTCAAGCGTTTTGCCTTTCCCATACCTAGACAAAAAATTACTTTATCGCGAAATACTGCACAGTACACAACAAAAATACTTACTGAGGTGCAGAAACAGCATAAACTATTGAGCAAACTAAAGAGTTTACAAAGAAAATCGCGATAAAGATGACTGCGTCCAAACGTTTGCAACGCAATGGAAGCAGGAAATATGGCGATAAGTCTTCTACGACAAGTAAACAACGCTAGAAAGCTGTTATTCGTGTGTGTTAGCAAGGCAATTGATGTCACTACTACATGTATATAATATTTTATTTGTTGCACTGAAATAAAAAGACCACGGCAAACTCGAAACTCGGATTTTTCCATTTTTTTTTTTAAACTTGCTGATCGGTCTCATCTCACTGTTGTCACTAATAAATGCGTGGACAGAAATGGCTGAAATTTCGACAGCCGTTATTCAAGGAGTGAAGCTCATAGGAAATGGTTCACATTGGCGATTACCAACGTCATCTGTAGGAAATTAAGGGGGATTTCAGGCAGCCAAATATATCAAAATAAGCTTTAAACCTTATCAACAGCAGGAAAATGTTTGAACAGAGAGCGCTTGAACTTAATCAAGGTTGTCACTAACACATGCATATGTAATCGAATTCGTTGCACTGAAACAAAACGTTAACGATGCGGCCAAACGAATGCATCACACTGTAGGCAGGTTTTTTTTCACTGATATTCACAGTATCCATAGAAGTTTTGGTCCAGATTTTCTTAGTAAATATCTCCATTAATTCATGATTAGCGCCTTAAAGCAATTTGTAAACAATGACTTTAAACGTTGATCTCTCACAAATCACGAGAATCCTACTATATCCAGCCACTCCATTTGGTAGAACTAACATTCATGTACCAGATGCTGCTTTCACTTCACAAGAGTAATTAATGATTCAAGAGAAATTGACGCCAAGAGAAACAACGCCGCCTAGTCTAGGTTTCACCAAACTAAAATTGACAGCTTATCAAATCTCGAGGCGGGCAAGGGGCGCCATCAACATACGATTCACCAAAACTAACGAAAACGGGCTATAATTTTAAAATGGCAGTTACCAAAATTTACACACGGAGAGCACTCCAGCTTGGATGTCTGTTCTCTGTGGTAGAATGTTATCGTTGGATTTACAACAGTTTTTCATTGAATTTCTTGTTTTCAACTTAACGAATATTTGTATTTCATGTTGAATCCATTCCATTTGGTCATCAACAGACACAACATTCGAATGAAAATCAATTATTTTGTCCTAGCTATTCAATCTTATACCGCTACAAAATAGCCACGGGCTCCCCAACCACCCATTGTTTTTAAACAAATTTCAACGAATGTCGAAATGGTATTACAAAGCAACTACGGACATCGAATGCGGTGGAATTTTCTCGAATTCAGTCGGCGTAATAAATACAATGGATGTGCAAGTTTTGACAGGTTGAACAAACGCATTTCTTGGGAATGAACACTGAAAAGGGTAGGGCATTTCGCTCACAGATGACAGGATTGGTGTGAGTCTATATTCACCGTTGACGTGCTCATGAAGGTAACGAAAAACTGTTTTTGACGGGAATTTTCCGGCATGATATGCCGGACCCAGTTTCGCACAACTACATTTTATTTTCAATTTTCTCGGAGAATGGTGAACTTTAAGACTTGATTCTGGTACCACAATTTAATTTGAGGAGATTCACATCATCTCAAATTAATTGCATTGAATGTTGGTATTTTTAGAAAGCATTTGGAATAGAACATATTCAACAATGACTACTCCTAAAGTTGTTTTTCTTTGCATACAAAACGCATCTTTTGTAATTATTGACATAATTTAAGTGAAGTATTTACAACAAATGCTATGTCATATTCAAAATAAGTTAAACGTGTGGTCCTACTTAACAGTGTTTAATTAAACAAAGCATGGCATTTCATTAAATAATATTGAAATACCATTGATTATGTTGCAAAATAGTAATTATTTCTAATAAGTTTTCTTCTGTGTTCAGATTTGATAGAAGTTTCGTCGCCTTTTCTTTTAAGCATCTCGAGCTTATTGCTATCACAATAAGCTTATTGTATGCTACCAATTCTGTGTTCTAAACGCACTCCCACAGTTATAGCTTTAGAATTTTCACTGCCATGTGCCATTTTTTGCACCGTTGAATTGTGTTGTAAGTACAATCATGTCTTATGACCAGCGTGTTGCTGTTGTTATGGTTTTTGAAGAACTTTAACACTGGTTTGAATTTGTCTCTACAACAGTCTCCAAGGAGTCGAGAAATTGTCCTTTACGAAAAACCCCTAGACCAGACCGGAAATCTTACAATCGCTAATTTTATCGTACATTCTATTTTATGTTTTAACTTGAAACCAAGGGACGAGCCACTTGACTTAAATCGACATTGATGCTAGGAGACATATGTCCTCATCAATAATGTGTTTCAATTCATTCCATTATCCTCATCATTGTTTAGCACCGTGGTGAACTGATCGATGACCAAGGACTGTGTAGGGTTGGTTTCGTTAGATAAAATAAGTCCTTTTTCTGAACCGGACATTTGTCCCAAAATAAATCGCCAGTCAACGTGATGACATAATCCCATCATCCGAAAAGTAACAAAAAAGCTGCAGATATCCCCGCTCCGAGCTGGTTCAACACATGCTTTGACCGAGTTGTGTTGTGCGCTGCTTGTTGCTCATTCTTTGTGATGGTATGTTTGTCGGTTAGTCCTTTGTTAAGAAGGTTAAAGGATAAAAAAAACGAAGTGTTTCAAAGTTATTTATATTCTCAATAAGTTTTCGGGCAGTCTGGGTTGAGATTAATTTCCTTTTAATAGTTATTAACTTCAAAGCTAATATCACACTGTTTGATAAAACGCAAAATGTTTGTTTCGTTAAGTTTTGCCAAATAATGTTGTATGCAAAATTGTTTGGCCACGCTAACCCACTTTGATTATTTTTGTCAAATATTTGACTAAACATTATTTGGCAAAACATGCAAATTGATTATTTGATCTACGTTCATAAAATATATTTGATGACATATTACACTGTTGGCAAATGATTGCATATCTACACTCAGGAAATTATCCGTACGATTTTCATACGATAATCGAAAACGTATGAAATGATTATTGTTGCATTGGTCGAGAAGAACATGCCTCTCATACACTTTCAATTGACATTTTTTATCAAGCGTGTATATAGTCATGTATACTTTATATAATATATACTATAGTCTCGTGGAATTGTGGCTCGTCTCTGGCTCGAATCCCGATTGCAACTTTTTTTTTTCTGTGAGGAAAATTTTCATACAATCGTCCTATGAACTTCTTTCCATTAGAGAATCGTATGAAATTTGCAATAATATCTTCTGACAAATTTTCGTAGGATATTCATTTGAATTCCTCTCGATTTGTTCGCTCTGTGTATATTTGGTTGTTTGTCCGACATTAAATCGCTGTTTTTGTCTGCCGGTGTTGTGATTAAGTTGGGAAGTTTTTGTAAAATAAAACTTTGAACTATCACGAGTTCGCTACTGTTAGGGGAGCAACATGTCTGCTTTTGGAGGAAGACGAACCAGAAAACATCTTCCAAAGTGTTTGGCTTGAGGAGTGGGTTATAAAACGACAAACCGAAGAAAGCTACGTGAAGCTGCTAAACGAGCTGAGATGCGACCATTCAATTTATTTCCCGAAACTGATTGACGATTTTGATTATCTGCTGAATTCGGTTAGCCCGCATATATAAAAACAGGATACGTATATGAGGGAAGCGATTCCAGTCGTACGAAGACTGGCATTAACTCTGCGGTATTTGGCAACTGGCGAGAGCTTTATGTTGCTTCAGTACCTTTTTCGAATCCCGCAGCAAACTATTCCTGAAATTATACCTGAGGTGTTGGGTGCCATCTATCTGGTTTTGAAAAGTGATTTCTTTAATGAAGATTTGTTTTGGCTGTAAATTTCGGAATGATTTGTGATATACATTTGTGAATTGTAATTGAAGGTACATCTCTGATATTAAGCGAACTTTACTGAAGATATAGGGACATTCATATATTTCTCAGTAGTTTCCAGAATTTTTATGGACTCTTCAGAAGTTTTCTGTGCTGCACTTAAATTCCTATGACTCTCCGGACATAGTTGAAGTTCTCCGAACTACATTGGAAATCTGAGGACTTCAATGAAGTTCACTGGATTTCGCTGAAGTGCTTGAATCTTTTCTGAAGTCTTGAGAACTTCAACCCTGAAGTTAACTGAATTTCACTGAATCTAGCGAGGCAACCCTGAAGATCTATAGACTTCAATAATGTTCTAAGAACTTTCCTGAAGTTCTTGGAAGTTCACTGAACTTCAATGAAGATCTTGGTTTTTTTTACTTATCTGAAGTTTTAGAATGGTTTCAGAAACTATTCTAGAAAGCATTCTGCATTTTATGGGACTTCCTGGAATTTTCCCAAGTTCGCCGGTCTTTAATTCAATTCTCTAGACTTTTCTGAAGACCTTAGGACTTCATTAAAGTTCTGTTCTTGGAATTTCACTGTAATTCTAGAGACATCCTTGAAGTTTTTGAACTTTACTGGAGAAACCGGGACTTTCGTGTAATTTTAGAAATTTTTCTGGCATTCTAGGGATTTTCCTGAGGTCAGGAGTTCGTGTTTTCTGAAGAGAAATTCTTTGTCTTGCAACAACCGCACAATGTCCAAAATGATCGGCTGTGAGTAGGGCATGCAATACCGGTAATACCGAAACCAAAAACCGGTATTACCGGGCCAAAATTAAATACCGAAATACCGGTATTATAGCCGAAGAATACCGGTACTTCGGTGCAGTCGTGCAGCTCGGAAATCAAAAAACAACAATTTTGGAATAGCATTAGCAAGCACATCTACAGAGGAACCAAACACAGCAGAAGCTGATGATGGAGAAAGTTCTCTATCAATAAGGGAAAAGTTGGAACGCCGTCTTCAGCAATTTCGCCAGTACACCCCAGAGAAGACAAATAACAATATCATAAAACAATCCGCCATGAATTTGCATATTATGAAGCCGAAGGGCAAAAAGGTAAATATCTTACCATGCTGTTCGATGCACTGAACACAGTTCAACCTACCTCTGTGAATCAGAGCGTGCATTTTCTGTGTCTGGAAATTTTGCAACGAAAATCCGTTCCAGTTTGAATGATGACACGTTGAACACTCTGTGCATCCTTAAGAGTTTTTTTTGAGCTTGAAGTAAGCTACAATACATTACATTCAATAAGAATAAAATGAAACTCCGTGAATTCTATAGAAATTTCTTTTTATTTTCTTCAATACCGGTTTACCGGTTTTAACCGGTATTAAAATTTAGAAATACCGAAATACCGGTATTGGAAAAATGCTCCGGTATTGCATGCCCTAGCTGTGAGCGCTTACATTGGCCAGCATTCCCTCGTCCCACATAAACATCCTGTGATTCCAGAGCGCTGCGTTGGTGATGTTTTGAGAGGCCGTATCCAGGGGGTGGGGGGTGAGGGGCGTGTCGTGGAAAGTTCCCACTGGTTTATATCGCAAAAAACGTGAAAATCAACGCCACGTACTATAAGACCAAGGTTCTGAAGAAGGTTGTAACCCCAGTATTTTGGGACCTCTACGAGAAGGATCATTTCGTCTTTCAACAGAACGGCACTCCGGTCCACACGGGAAATATCGTCCAAGCATGGTGTCGGGCGAATTTAATTGTTTTTTTTATCGATGTGACTTTGTGGCCTCCCAACTCTACGGACCATCATCCCCAAACTTTTATGTATGGACGTACACGCTAGCCAAGCAGAGCGAACATCAAGTGAGCACTATGGACCTATTTAAGAAGCTCATTTCCATGATGATCTGGGACGAGATCCTGATGATCCAGGTGCGTGCGGCGTGCGATTCTCAACGTCTCAAGCGGGGGTGGGGGGGAGGTGTGCTATATGTCGAAAAGTCTCTCTATGGTCTATATGTCGAAAAGTCTCTCAATAAACATTGCTTCAATTAAAATTGACTCAGAAAAGAATATCTTGTAATTCATTTTTTTAACACATTTTCAAATTGTATTCCAACTTAATGAATACCCTGTAGTTAAAGTTCTCTTAACTACACTGAAAATCTAGAGACTTTAGTGAAGTTTACTGTAAGTCTTGAAACTTTTCTGAAGTTCTTCAATGATAATCTGTGGACTTCAATAATGTTCTCAGAACTCTCGTAAAGTTCCCGGAATTTCACGGAACATCCATAAAAATTTCGATTTTTTTTTAAATTTATCTGAAGTTTCTGAGGGTTTCTGAAACTCTATTCTAGATACTTTTCTGAATTTTACAGGACTTCCTGGAATTTTCCAAGGTTCACCAGTTTTTAATTATATTCTCGTGGCTTTTCTGAAGTTTTCAGGACTTCACTAAAGTTCTTGGAACTTCACTGTAATTCAAGATACATCCCTAAAGTTTTTGAACTTCACTGGAGGTATTGGAATTTTCAAGCATTTTTTGGATTTTTCCTGACATTCTTGGGGTTTTCCTGAAGTTCTTGGAACTCTCTTGAAGTTTTGAAACACCAAAATTTTTGACGTTCATTATTCTTTTCTTAATTTCTTCCTGATTTCCTGAAGCTCTCCAGATTTAACTAAAATTTCTCTCTACTTCGGAATTATTTCCGAACCTTCACTAAAGGTCACTCCGACCTTCACTAAAGGTATCAAAACTTTTCTGATGATCTCGACACTTCAAGAAAATTATCGGAACTTCATTAAAATTCTATAAACTTCACTTAACTTTTCAAAGGCTCCAATGAATTTCCCTGAATTTCTCCAAAGTATCGTAAATTCTATGAAAATATTGATATTTTAATGATTTTATCGAAACTTAATAAGAAGTTTTTACAGATTTCCTGAATTTATAAAAATTTAAGTGATGTTGTTTGTCTTTCTAATGTTCATGGAATAACGCTGATATTTTGAGGACTTCTCTTAAGATTTAAAGGGTTTTCCGATCACAATTTGGTCAAACAGTAATGTGTGTGAGTCGATCAAAGTTTTTATTAATAAATCAAATTCTTTTTCTTTTTCACGTTCAGCTAATACAGAATACAGGTGAAATATTCAGCTAAGCTTCTTTTTTACCGAATGCGAATTGCCGGGTCTTTCGTTTAACACCTGCCATAAGATTTTGTAAAGTCTCCTTGTCCACTTTATTCACCGCAGAACGCCAGTTTATTCACCGCAGTCGCTCACAACAGCTTTTTGTGTCTACTTAAGGTTCCGCTTGACAATGGCCCAATATTATTCGACTGGGTGGAGCTCTGGCGTGTTGGGAGGGTTCTTGTCCTCGGGCACCACTTGAACTTTGTTGGCAGCATACCACTCCTTTGTTTTTTTTTTCGTAATGGCAAGATGCCAATCCGGCCAAAATAGAACGGAACGATTGCCTCGCTTCACGAAAGGCAGTAGACGTTTTTGTAGGCCTCGCTCAGCATCTTCGTGTACAACTTTCGCGATCGTGCTTTGGCCGACGTGTTTTGTTTATCGTCGTGATTTGGAGTCACCACTTTCTTGTAAGTCGACAGTCCAGCTCGTTTTTAGCTCTATCTACGGTTGAATGCAAAACTCACAGCATCTTTTTGTTGTCGCTGTGGCCTCCGGCTTTCGATTTCCCTCGATCAGCTTTCCTAGCTCTCGATAAACGTTCACCGAACACTTTTAATACGTTGATAATAGTTGATTTAGACACATTCCACAATTTCGCCAAATTGGCGTTAGAGTAGCTTGGATTTTCGCCATGCACGTGTAAAATATTGATGAGTTGCTTATCTTCCTTCGACGACATTTTGATAACTGAGGTGCTAATCTCAAAATCAAAATTGAGGCATGATGCTACACGCACACATCTTCAAAATGAGAGGTGAGCAAATTTTTTTAATGCACGATGTTAGGCAATGCGTTAAGTCGACCAAATTTTGATCGAAACACCCTTACATGAGAGGCTCTAGAAGTGAACAATAATTAGGGAGAGGGAAACAAACAAATCGCTAGAACCAGATTAAAGCAAAAGGTAGTATAAGAGCACGATCGGTTGCATATGCTTTTACCAGTCAAAGAGGTATCGTCCGCCTTGCCTTCCTCGTACTGGGGTTGCTTGGTAAAAGATTATATGCCGGATCGGATACTACCGTTCAAATGCCTTTCGCTCGTTTTCATCTTTCAATTTTCAGAGCCTGCCGTTACGCTAAACGGAACTATCAATACTTTCTCTTCACTTCTATTCGTCATTGTTCATTGTTCATTAAAACACAAGTCAGTAATATGCTAGGCTTTATAAAACGATTTTTCTCTAATTTCCGCGACCCAAACACAATAAAACCACTGTCATGTCAGATCAATACTTGAATAGTGTAGCATAGTTTGGTCCTCTTCCTCAATTACACATGTAAAAACAATAGAATCAGTGCAAAAACAGTTTTTATTATACGCACTTCGCAAGTTAGGCTGAACTGTATTTCCGCTGACATCGCATGATGCTCGATTTATGCTTATCAACATTCAAACATTGAAAGAGCGTCGAGAATTTGAGATGGTTTTATTTAATAATAACACTGTCTCACACAGAAGTGACTCGATGAAATTAATATCAAAATCAAACTTCTACACAACAGCACGTTATCCGAGGCATCGACAGTTATTTCTAACTAATTACCATCGTACGAACTACGGAAAATATTGACCCATTAACCCTTATGTGATCGACAGGGTACCCGGGTACCTTTTCATGTTTTACATTACTAAATTTCATAGTTTATTTTATACTAGGAAGCTGAAAAATAGTAACATCCTAATTATAGTCGGAAGTCAACTTTTTACATAAAAACATTTCGTATAGTAGCAAGGGGTGCCGAAGGGGGGGACCTCGATTTTTTTTTATTATTATTCTTTTGACACCGCTAGATTCAAAAACTCATTGGCTTTATGAACATAATAGGCAATGACAATTTGAATGCACCTGGTTCCCGTAAATCCGGGTTACCGGGGCTGTGTTCCTGTACGGAGACACAAAATCGGAACATCTATTAAAATTTGCAAGAATGGATGTCAGAATGTTAGGAATAACTCCTAGAAACTATTTCTATCCTATTGTGGGACATATGCGAACTGGTTTTACCGGAACAGGTTCCCATGGGGCCTCGGGTGGCCATGAACATTTTCAGTAAAAACCCTATCAATATGGGTATCAAAATTCATGAAATTTCGCAAGTAAGATATTTCTCAACGTCTAGTGGCCATATGATGATTTGTTTTCGGTCCGGTCAATCCGGCACAGGTTCCCGTGGGGCCTCGTGTGCCCATGAACATTTTTAGTAAAAATCCTGTCAATATAAGTATCAAAATTCATGAAATTTTTCCAGTAGGATATTTCTCAACATTTTTTGTGGCTATCTGATGATTTATCCTAAGACATGTCAATCCGGAACAGGTTCCCGTCAGGTCTCAAATAGTTGTGAACATTTTAAGAAGAAAACCTTGACAATGTGGTTATCAAGATTCCAACGTTTCTCAGCGTGTTGTGGCCAGGTTTGTTCATGGCCACTCGAGGCCTCACGGGAATTTGTTTCGAAATGAATGTTGCAAGGACAAATCAGCAGATGCCAAAAAACGTTGAGAAATAGCTTTCTGGTAAAATTTCATGATTTTGATACCCATATTGTCAAGGTTTCCTTCTAAAAATGAACATGGCCAGTTGAAGCCAAACGGAAACCTGTTCCGGTAAAACCGGTCCGAGGACAAATCATCAGATTGCCACTAAACGTTAATAAATAGCCTACTTGAGAAATTTCATGAATTTTGATACCCATATTGCCAGGGGTTTCTACTGAAAATGTTCATGGCCACCCGAGGCCCCATGGGAACCTGTTCAGGATTAACAAGTCCGAGGACAAATCATCAGATAGCTATAAAATGTAGAGAAATATCCTACTGGTGAAATTTCATGAATTTTGGTACCCATATTGCCAGGGGTTTCAACTGAAAATGTTCGTGGCCAATCGAGGTCCCATGGGAACCTGTTCCGGATTAACAAGTCCGAGGACAAATCATCAGATTGCCACTAAACGTTAAGAAATATCCTACTGGCGAAATTTCATGAATTTTGATACCCATATTGCCAGGGATTCTTTTTAAATATGTTCATGGCCACTCGAGGCCCCACGGGAATCTGTTACAGAATGGCCGTTGCAGGAACAAGTCGGCATATTGCCCACAATGGGATAGAAATGGTTTCATGGAATTATTCCACAGATTTTGACATCCATTTCCGGAAATTTAATAGTTGTTTCCCAATAGTGCCTCCGTACCGGACCACAGCCCCGGTAACCCGGATTTACGGGAACCAGATGAATTTAAATGGTCATTGCTGATAATGTTCCTGAAGCCAATGAGTTAAAGAATTATAATCGGTCAATAATAGCCAGAGTTATAATCATTTGAATTTGGTGGGTACCCGGGTACCCTGCCGATCACTTAGAGGTGTTTTTTTGTCGATCACATAAGGGTTAATCAAATGATGACAGCATACAATAAACATTGCAATAGTATTGATTTTACAATGTTCAAAATAAGGTAATATTTCCGCGCGCAGTAATAGTTTGGAGGACTTTATATTTAGTAAGATTTGCCCATGCAAACAACGTTGTATTAAAACTATTTTGAGTTAAAACAACTAAGCGTAAGATAAGGTCTACAAAATCGATTGAAGTCAAATAATTAAACTTGCCCCCGATCAAATTTACCAACAGGCTAGTGATGTTTTAAAATAAATTCATTATGAAAAACAATCAAAAGCATGCATGTTGGATGGAGGTATACCAACATGTGTGCCTATTTGACTCGTCACCGGGATAGTTTGACCTTGAACCAGCATTAATGAAGAGAAAATATGCAAAATAGAAGCATGTTGTTCAGGTGAAATTCTCGGTAGAGTTCCGCCTGGTCTGGTGTTTGGGTGTGATATATTATGTGGATATATCAATTGTGTGTTCAAAGCTCCAGTGCTGGAGTCTCGAAGGGCTGAATCCGTTCTCCGCCATTCATGCACTGTTGTTACGAATTTGGTGCATGGTTTTTGTTTTCGATAAAACAAAAAAATCGATGAGACATATATTTCATCCTTTTAAAAGTACGACATAATAAGTTATACATAACTAGTATTTCAGCTCTGAGCTGTCTCGTGAAAAGATACATTTAGATGAATAGATTGAGAATTGTTGATTGATTGATAACTACCAATTTCTTCATCATGACAGAAATATGTATTCTGGCACCTAAATTCTATAAGTATGACTTCACAACAACTAAGATTGAGATAAATTCTTCTCTATTTAAATTCCCTTTTAAATCTATTGTAGGTATAACTTATAGCTCCCATCAGTAGAGAGGAAATCCTTTACCAAAAAAAACTGCCAACTTGGCTTAACCATTTTCCCGTAAATCAGCAAAACCATCAAAAATCTTATAAATCAGCTACCTTCGGTGAATGCTGGCTTGTTTTATCTTTGCTGTCTTCCACTTCTTTCGTCATTTCTGGCTCATCCGATGAATGGGATCTCCTCAAAGTACGACAGAGCCCCTTCGGCTCCGGCTTTCGGCTGCCTTTATCAGCACTACAGTGCCAGGAGTGGATGACAAGTCAAGCTTTTAATTTTATCACACAACCCTACCAACCAGCTCTAGACTGCTAGACATGAGCCCTGGTCATCAGCCAAGTCCAAGGGGTGAGCCCAGAGCAGTACGGAATATAAAAATAAATGACACTCAATTTCAACATTTGAAAAATGGTCCCTCTCCCTCTCCTAAATTCTCTGGACCGAAGCAGTCAGAGCCACATCCTTGGTCCTAGAAGATTCGCTCTCGGGTGGAGAAAAAAAATACCCGGGTGAACTTCATTCCACGCCAGCCGCCATCACAAAACGTTTGCGGTATGATAAAGTGAAATACTAAGGAATATTAAAATATTGCTCGTTATCTTCCCGCAAACAGCAAGCCCATTGGAACACAGGCCGGAAAGGCTGACAAAGGCACCACCGAAAAGAACTAAAACGAAGCGACGCATCACTCCGTCGCGTCGTGTGCAGCATCAAAAGTTCAGAAGATGCGGGACACCAACATGCAAAACGTTGCGGCGCCTGTGGTCGCCAGTTGTCGTGGTTAAATTTGTGTTGGGCCGTTTGTGCATAATAGAAAAGCGATTTTCATGGTCCAATGAATTTGTTAAAACCTAAATTTAAAGGACTATCTGGAGTGTTGTGAGGGTTTGGGAAATCAGGTTTTTTTTGTATTGATGGGAGCATTTGAGTCAGCTCACTGGGCATTTGTTAAATGTGTGAGATCAAAAATTTGTTTAGGGCTAAGCACAACCAATCCGAAAGTAGAACCAAGAACGAATTCTATTCGAACGTACCAAAATTCTCAACGTAAAATAAAGATCGTTTCACGTTTAACGAACTCATTGCTTTATAAACTTGCGGGAAGGTGTTGCTTGGCTGAAAATAGTTTAGAGGAAAGGAAGAAATTCATTCAAATTTACTTCGCATACATTTTGACATTAAATTTGCTTTTAATTAGCATGATTCAACCATATCAAGTATGAAGCATTCGTGGGAAATTTGTTAAGTATTTTAACAGACGCGTAAAAGTTCTTCTAGTTAAATTGCAATCTTTCAGGCATGATCTAGTTCTATTGAACATAATATATCCCATGATGTTATGCCACATTTAATCCATTACCCACATCGATGAACTCAAACGTAACGTTTGCATTAAAAAAAATTGACCAAAATTGCCAATTTTTCATGGGCTTACCTTCACTCGCACTGACAAAACTACTCATTCAGCACCAATCATCATAGTAACCAATGAGTCAGCAGAGAAAATTTGACAGCTTTATCAATCGAACTCTAACCGCGATGGCAAAAATAGTTTAGAAACTCTGTTCAGAAGCGCGCGCGTTCAAAGAACGGCACCCCACCGCGTCGAAATCGGCCATCGTTCGACACTTTGTGGACGCCGGATACGCCCGTTCCGGCATCTACAACATCTTAGACAACAATCAGAGCATCGAAAGAAAGTCCGCTTCCGGACGGCCGACGAGAAGCTCCGAAGGCTGCTGAAGAGGTAGACCGAGGGAAAAGTGGCTACAACGCTGGGAGAAATTGGCCGGGAGGTCGGTTCAACCGGCCAAACAGAGAAAAAGTACCTGACAAACATGAACATATATGACAGGGAATGGAAGTCGCGTCCACTGGTTTCGGAGCTGCGGGCAATGACGCAGCGACAGCGGCTGAATAAGATGGTCAACTCGATTTTCTCGGTGAATCGCGACGTGGCGGTGGAGATGGACGACGACATCTATCTCACCCTGGATGGCAACGACTGGCAGGGCACTTCGTATTTCACTTCCCCCACGAAGGAAGTGAGCTCCGAGGTGAAGTTCATTTCACACACCAAGTTCCCCAAGAAGATGCTGCTGTGACTGACAATCAGCGAGAAGGGGATGTCATAGCCGCTCTTCTTTCGCCCCGGACTGGCCGAAAGTTGCGTCATTCATCAAGAAATACCATAAGGGCGAAGACGCGGTGCTAAGATCTACTCCAACAATTTTTTCGCGAACACTGAGGAAGAATTGATAAATAAAACGAAAAAGGAACTCAAAAACATGTCTACACGCATGTTTTAATCCGCCATGGCGAATGTCCCGGTTAAGCCGGAGGGTTGCTCGCAAGGGCGTAGAGTTTTTTTGCAAGTAACCTTAAATAATGCTTTTAATCTGTCTTAGTTTTTTTCATCACCATTTTTAAAAAACACAAACGTTATATCGAATAAATTGTGGACCAACTTACGCGTGACATCAACTATGGTAGAATTTCAACTTAGTGATGTACATGACGCCTACCCCAAAGCGAACAGCTGTGTGAGTCCTGAGAATCATAACATTCAGTCTTCCGCCTATTTTTCGCAGTTTTATTAATTTCATTGTAATGTCAATGAATACATAGGGTGTGTGACGATTGGTTGCAGTAAGAACATGTTTCAGTTAAATGAAACCAGTAAGTAATATTTGCAATGAATATTTAATGATTTATTTCCTTTCGTTAGATATACGAATTCTTAAGTATTTCATTCAAAACAAAACATTTTCCCTTGCAACGACTGTACTTATAAACTCCCGGTATATGCCGCATACACATTTAACCATATTTCGATTCATAGATGTCATCACCGCTTTGATTTTAGCTTCAAGCGATCTACGTATGGTGTGAAGGGTTCTATTGGTGTCCTGTTCGACGACGCCCAACACAAAATAATACAATTTCCTTCTCCCAAAACTCCGGAACATTTTCCGCAAGACATTCTTAGCATAATGAGAAAAAAAGAAATGACGGCCAGCAGCGGCTTTCTTCAACAGCAACATCCTGCAAATGCTGCATGAACTGACGCATACTATGAGTTTGGAGGTATTAGCACGAGTTCTTCCTTTATCAGATAGTTTTTTGGAACTAGCGTTCCTGTTCCTCATCCGCTGTGAGGTTTTAAATCTATTGATAATTGATAATTTTTAAAAGTTAATCGAACGAAATCCTCAAACTAAGTTCTTGAAACTGTACTGTTGGTACATGACTCTGAAGGTGAGCCCTTCTTCGAATGTGCCTAATCGTGATTACTTCCAAGACTTCTCTTGTTCTACTGTAGTTGTTTATCTGACCATGAAGCAAGAAGCTTGTGGAATACCAGATCCACTCCGTTCGGAGTACATTCCATCAATTTATGCAAGCAAGTTTGGCCATATCAGATGTGACAGGAGGTTTTACACCAACGGGTCAAAAACAAATGATTCCACTGGATTTAAACTTCAAACTCCTTGCTCCGTATACGTCGCAGAATTGGCGACTGTACACTATGCATTAGAGCGAATTGCCTCTCTTCCCTTTGATCAATTTTTACGGATAGTCTCTGCTCACTTCAGGCTATTCGTTGAATGAGGCCAGTAAAGCAGATAGCAAAATACGATCTCTTCTGTGTGCCCTATCAATCACCTTGGTTTAGGTCTCTTCTCATTCCTCCATTCCTGGAAATGAGAAAACTGACTCACTTATCAAGGTGGGCGCTATGGCAGGCGATATTTCTGCCAACAGTTTCAAACAGTTTAGAAATGGCGTGTGACGGGATTTGAAAACTTTGACTAAAAACGCACTTATTTGGTAATCTTTGGTTGGGAGTTGTTAGTATCTATTCTTGTTATTTGATTCCATATAATAAACATCATATGCTTACAGTATTAAGCCAGCTATCAACGCAATTCTGAGCAACATAAACCTATGTCGCAACATTTTTTAGACCAAGTGTGACAGAGAGGGGAGGGTGGAGGGGGTATAAAAACCTGAAATTTGATGGACTTCATTGTTGAATCACCCCTTTAAACAATTTGGGAATTGTTCGTCATGCAGAATGGTGCATTCTGTTGGGATTTTTGACGAAGAGAAGCAAATGGTTCTTAAAACATTATTGATGTAGTAATTACTGTTGATATTAACACAACATTCAATGAACAACAATGCAAGCTTAGAAGTTTAAAAGAAACATCCCCAAACCATCAGCCTTGAAACATCAGCCTTGAAACATTCTGGAACCTTTGAATAGGTTGTTTATCACGAATAATATCAGAAAGATGTTCTGCATACACCCGATCCTTTTGGTGGATGTCTGAAATCAGAATTTTATAATCACCGTGCCGCTATAGCACCATCCAACATGTTTCGACTCTTGTAATCTTTTGCTTATCAGTCGTTTTTTTACGGATTCAGTCAAAAGTCGTCTTACTAAATACTCCTGATCATTCTCAGTTCGTTTGCCATGTCTCGTCCAGACCTACCAGAATTTCGCCGAATTTGCTCTCTCAAGGCACAAACGTAATGTGGTAATGTTCAACTGGAATCAACTTGGATCTAATCAGTTTTCTATCCGACAACCAGGTTTAGTCAGATTGGGCTATTCCGCTGCCGTTGCCGTTCAGCATCCGTTATCACTGCGTTTGAGCCTTCTTATATTCTTCGTCTTACGATTTCCGTGCACCTGACAGTGCGTTTACGGCCAGGTCTGGAACACAGAAAAAAAATGAATTTTAACAGGCGCGTAACATTTGCTCTCGTTTGATTCCAGGCCAAAGGAAGCGTAAACAACGAAATTGTTTGCAATCTTCCACACAGATAAAAAGAAACATTGAATATTCTGCGTTTCTAATGCACATAAAGGGAATGCTAGATTTGGCAGAAAATAATGGGATATTTTATGTAAATTTAAGCCAGATAACGCCTGAAGCAAGCCTGTTGTATGAAAGATTGCGAGCATTGTTGCATGGCGTATCAAGGACTACAACCAATTGCGTTGTTTACGCCTCCTTTGGCTTGGAATTAAACGAGCGGAAATTTTACGCGCTTATTGATATTAATTATTTTTTTCTGTGCATACTACCGACTAGGTTCAAGCGTTATCTGGCTTAAATTGATATGAAATATCCCATTAATTTATTCCAAATGTAGCATTCCCTCTATGTAATTTATAAACGTTTGTTTTTTTTCAAACTGTGGAAGTATTTTCCAAGAATCGGTTTCTTGGTAGCGTTTGATGGTTCGAAAGATGAACCTCTCGTTTATTCCAAGTGGTTTCAATTGTGTTTTAAATAGTAAACGGTATAAAATGTTTCTAAAACAACTTTATCGCGAGCTTTTAGCGCCCATGATTCCCACGAGTCTCAAACGAATGAAAATTTAAAACAAACTTGCAAATCGGGTTGACATTTGATACACTCTAAAAGGAATATGTCAACCATATCTTGGATTGACCCACCCAAAGTTACACAGGTTTAAAGAGCACTGACAAGAATTACCACTATATTAGAATATTTAAACAAATTTGTTCAACTCGTGAATTCCGCAAATGCTACGAAATTCACGTTGTCATTGCAAACCTAAAAAAAACACAAACAAAAAAAGATTTTCATTGTGATGGAAACACCAGAGAACGTAAAATTTTATTTTCTTCCCGCGAAGCAGCAACTTGCATGAACTAGTTGTAATAAAGACGAGCCTTTGAAAACAACATTATCGGCAATGTATGGAATGTTCCAGAACCTTACACGATTTAATCTAATGAATATTTGAATGTTTTGTGATGTTCAATTTATGTGCATGATGTTGAACAGAAATTCAGACTACTTTTTCGAACTGTGAACCTTACTTTACGAAATCCTTCAAAAGTAAAAACCCTGTCAACCACCCACCCACTTGCATTGTTCAGTCTTCCATTGTTGCTCTTATTCAATGTGAAACAAAAATAACTCTTTTACCAACAATAGCCATTATGAAAATAATTATTCTTTTACACAAACCGTATTGTTTATGCTGTCAATCATTTTCTCTGTGAACTGAAAAAGTTTCAATTTACTGACAATTTTCACAAACTATAAAAGCAATTCTCAGAAGTTCATCAATGCAAAGCCACAGTTGAATCACTCCGCTGAGATATAACGGACAAGCGACGTGGGTTTCATCCCTCAAGTGGAAGCTCGCAGTGCTTCCTACCGTCCTCAGCTCATTTGAAGAAATATGTTTTCTGTTCTTTATCGTCCCAAATCCAAATTTCATCAAAATCTAAATTTATCCAGTCGACGAGCTGACAGCCTTGCACCCCAAAATTCCTCGTTTTGGTACACAACTGTTCATTGATGATAACGAAAGCATACCGGGATGATAGCTTCATATTATACTCGTATGAAGTGCTCACTTAGTCAAACATCCGAATCGTATTTGGGACTCGTGTTTGTTTGCTCCTCGTTTAGTGGTTCATCACAAAAAGGACTGATGATGTGTGGTATAAATAGCAGCGCGTTGTTAATCGACAATAGGATCATATGAAAAAGCAGGCCTTGCTTTGCATATAGATGAATTTAAAAGTCCATACGAGAGGATAAAACCTACCGGGAAAGTACATAATGCGAGTTAGGCAGCACATCAGATGTTGTAAGTATACGCAGATACATACAAGCATATGGGATTCTTAGATTTTCGATCTCGGTGGAGTTTTGAATGCCACAGCTAACGCAGCCTCCCACGAAACTGAGTGCGACAGCTTGACACAATTAGCTAGTGTTTCGGCCGCGTTTAGGAGAATGGGGCACACCCGGTATATTTGAGTAGGACAGTAAGTAGAGCAAAATAATACCAACTGCTTTTCACAAAAATGTAGCTTAGCATTATTCCTTTCTTCTGTGCACCACATGATACGGATTGTAGTTGACTCAAGCCATTAAAAGCCTTACATAGAAGATTCTGTTAAGAGCTTTGACTAAAAGTGAAAAAATCTTGATAAACTAAGTATTTGGCCGAATAAAATGAGACATTTCTTCACACACAAAAATATGGAAGGGGTTAAGGTTTGCTTGCAGTTTATTGAACTTCAAAGGAAAAACACAATGAAAATTTATTCATCAGCATTTTGGATGAATTCACGGACTTTTCGCTTAGTACAACCCATATTTGCCAAGTTTTTCTACTACTTCTGCAAATCAAATGACATTTTGACTGTTTGGGCACATCGTTTCAGTTTGGTTTTGATAATTGCCCAATATTTTTCGATGGGACGAACATTTTTACAATATGGAAGGCTTAGAGTTTTTTCAGTAACGTAAATATCATTCTTCCTAAACCATCCCATGGCATCCCGGATATTATAGCAGCTGCCCAAGAAAGGCCAAAACCTCACCGTACCGTCGTGCGATTGGATTAATAGCAAAATTTGTTTCTGAAAAACTCCTTCTTGTAAACATTCATAGTCACTCCAATGATGAAAACTTTCATTTTCTTTCCACAACTCCAGATCTACCTGGAGTATAATCCTTATGTTTGGTAAGGTAAAATATGAGTCCTGAGAGTTGTCCAAAATCCATTTTAAGATATATTTTTCATCGTCCATAAGAATGTATCCGTTGTATTTCGTCAAAACCTGTTCGCACCGCATTCCTGCGCGGCGTTTCACTACCAGGTTCTGTTTCAGGGTCCTGTTGGGGTGCCTTCTGGCATGGTATGACTGGAAACCGACAGATACAGAGCAGAGAACCTTTTCGCCAAATCATGCAAAAAGGTTCCTGGATTGTAACGGACTGCCATACGAACTTTCTGTCGTAGTTTCTAGTCGTATGTTCTACACGCAACAAAAAAATCGCAGTAGAAACTACCATTCCGAGGACTAATTTTAGTGCAAACACCAACAATTTCCACCTGACCCGTTTGGTTTTACCATGTTTGTGATTGAAGTCAATCAAGTTGGGGTTAATGTTAGGTTGATCAACATGAAGTCTGTCAAATTTACCTCAAATGTTGGAGGCTGTACCATAAACGCAGTCAATTTGACTGAAATTACTTTGTAGAAGGAGATGTTCGCTCATCACCATGAGGCACCAAGAGTGAACATTAATGTTTTTGGCTAGAATGAAAGATATGAAGAGAAAGTTTTGATAGTTCCGCTAGTGTGCGGCAGTCTTGGAAATATAAAAGATGTTTTTTAGGAAATTGAGCGAAAAGGGCATGTATACAGTGATACTCGAACCAACGACATTTTTTGCCTAACATCCCACTGCGGGGTAGGTTGAAGCACGGACTAAGTCCGCCACTTCAACAGGCAAAAAATGTCCGGTTGGAAGACGCTCATGTACCACTGTGGCTTGTATAGTTATTCTAGCGATCTATTGTGTGCACTCTGTTAATTGATGCGCATATGGGAGAGGAACTCTCTCCTTTTTTTTGGGTTTGTTTTGATTCGCAACGACTGACGATAACTAACGTTTACTAATATTCCAATCACTAATCGATCACTAATATTTCCAAGCCTGCCGCACACTAGCGGAACTATCAAAACTTTCTCTTCATATCTTTCATTCTAGCCAAAAACATTAATGTTCACTCTTGGTACCTCATGGTGATGAGCGAACATCTCCTTCTACATCATAATCGTTACTCCTTGCACGGAGAATAAATAACATAACAATTAATGTATTAAATTACTTGCTTGTTTTGAAAAATGGCACTTTTTACTGCAAGATATTGTAAATTGTAGTGTTTACAGGTAACGTGTTGCACGACATTGACAGTCTATTTCAGGAATCTAAGATACTGTGCGACCTTCCTTACTGATCTCAACATGAGTGTGAAAAATTTGTACCCGCCTTCTGCGTCCCATACTTAATAACTTTTGATCGTGAATAGCAAAATGACGGGTTTAAATGAGATAACTACAGCAATAACATGCAGTTTTAAATGAAAATTGAAAATTTCAGGCATTAAAAACGTATGAAACATACTTCTATTCAAAACATTGGTTGAAATTTTTCCAAGCAATCGTAAATATTCGGGAATAAACCTCATTACCCGCTTATCAAATGGTTATTATACTGCTATTCTCAACAAAGTTTTGCAAAAATTTTAATGAAATTGCCAGCCATGTTTGCATCGCGCTAAAATTTCTTCGATGTTTGTCATATTGACTTGAATTGAAATACTTTTTAATTATGTCATTGATGATAAAAATGCGTTTTAATTTCAATGGTTTTGACGGTGTAAAATGAGCAGACCACCTTATCTCTACAAAGTCTGCAAAATTGTCATTACTTTTTTGGAAAACTAGGAAAATTTCAATTAACATTTCACTTGATCACTTTAAAAAAATATAAACAAACCTGAAACAGTTTTTCAGTTCTTTTAAATTTCACTTATCCTTTCTTAGATAGTCCACAAACAGATAGTAAACAATCGGGTCTGACCACATTCCGCATTCGCAAATAGCTTTCCAAACCATTCGCCATTAACTTGTTTTAGATTTTCTCGGTATAAATTGACTTTTCGGCATCATCGACGTCCTGGCCTTCAGGCACCGTGTAATAACGGGATATAACTAAAAAATGAGAATGATTGTAACTCTCTCATACACTCAGAAAAAAATCTAAACTTACTAGTTTAAAGTTCACTCTATATCGATATTTGCCGATATGGTTGATGCTTAGCTCCGGCAACTATACTTGCTTAGTATAAACTTAGTATAATGTTGAAATATATGTGCTTAGTTTAATGGAGATTTATTTGAAACACAGCATGAAATGTTGTCCAGCCCCGGATTTCGTTTTGCTTTGTCAAACTCTAAACTGGTAACTAATGACACCGAAATTTCTTGAATCTGTCCGTGAATGATAAAAATGATTTTTTTCCTACAGATATCCATATGTAAATATTAAAGAGTTTTAGATAAACCAAGATTTTTAAGATTCTACTCAAAAACCTCTAATATAAAATATGAGTACAGTTTAGGAGCCAACTTTTTGCCAATTCTTCCTCTAGTGTGCTGTTTCAGGCCCATGAAGCGAAATAAAACAATTGACACTGACACTATAGTGACACGTGACAGTCTGAAAGCCAATTTATAAATGTGCCCCAAAATGATTTCATCATAAATTTTATGAGATAATATTTGAAAAAAATTCTATAGAATTTCTTAAGGATTCTCTGACGTTTCTATAGGTATTATTCACGAGTTCTTCCAGGGATTCTTTCAGTAGTTTCTTCTGGCATTGCATCGGCAGTTTTTTTTTAACTTTTTCATGATTTATTTTTTGGAGGAATCCATGATCTTGTGAAATGAAGTGATTTTAAAGGAATCCCTGGAGGGCACCTGACAGAACTACACCAAAACTATGCGGTTATGCCTGAAGTAGTACTTGGATAAAATCCTGATTTGTTGCAGAAATCTAAGACGATTTTTTTGCATGAAGTCCATAATCCTGTATATTTAATTCCGAACTTTAAAATTTCTGCAAAAGGTTTTTGTAAAATTAGTTTTCAAATTTTGTCTAGGATGTCTGCAAGTATTCTAATACATAGTTCTCCAGAAATTACTTCAAAAATTCCTTTAGGTATCCGCTGGAGAAATGTTTGTTTCAAAGTTCCACAAAGTTTCGCAAAGTTCGACAGAATTTGCTGCAAGGATTTCTACAAAAATACTGTTCTTCTAACTTAGAATTATTTTTTTTTTGCTTTCACGCTGTGAAATTATGGGAAGTTTGAATAATGTTCTCTATAGTTATTTTGGTTATTCGAAGCTTAGTTATTCCAAACTTGATTTTTGTTATCTTAAATAAAATTTTGCTGTGCTAAAACCTATACATATTTTGCGCAATTGATAAAAAGTTCCAGATTACAAAAAAGGCTTGCGGGCTTTGGATCAGATGGAGTTTTGGTAAAGACGGGTTCGGACCGATCCGTCAAAAAGCTGATATTTATCAAATGTACTTGCCCTCTTTGCCTATTTGTGAAAGTTGCAGATACGAAAGACTGCCATTGTACCTGATGCAAGATATCTACAGTTACTTGTCCTGCAGTCCAAACGATTCAAGGAATTCCAGATGATACCAAGTACCTTGGAAATGAAGCCTTCGAAGGTTCTACATCCATCTGCCACTAGATGACTTTCGTTAAAGTCAGTTGTCAAATAGAATTAGGAAAGGTTTTCAGAGCTCGTGTTTCTTTTCTCCAGACATTCCTCCAGATTGTTCCAGACTCTACCATCTATCGTCAGAAACAGCTCGTAGGGCGTGGGAGACCGGCTAAAATAATGGACAAGAAAGGACTTAGATTGCTACAAAGTACTTTTAACAACAAGGATTCGATTAGTCATTATGATGCACTAAAAAAGTTCAAGACTACGCAACCTTACATCTACAAGACTTTGAAGAAGATAGGAACAGTCTGCTACAAGAAATCAAGAGCAACAGATATCAACCGTAAAATCGTTTGTTTCGTTTTTGATGATGAAACTTACTTCCCTCTCTCTAAAACCCACATTCACATCGATATTCTACTGCATCTTCGAACGTGTAATATAAGTTTAAGCATAAGTTTGAGCAGAAGTTTATGCTTTATATTGCCATCTCTGAGAGAGGAATTTCCAAACCATTAAACCATGGTTTGGCTATTAATCAAGAAGTGTACCAAAATTAATGTTTGAAGATAATATTGGTGTCATTTCTGCAAACATATCATGCAGACGAAAATAAGGTATTTTGGCCGGATAACGCGTCGTCGCATTATGCGAGAAAAACACAAGCCTTTTTGGGAAGTCAAGTACCAAAAAAACTCGTAATCAAAAAAATTTGCCCCCGTGTCGCCCGATTGAAGATTTATTTGGATATTTGAGTTCGCTGGTGAACAAAAACAACTGGAGAGCCAAGGACTGTAAACAACTGATTAATAGAATCAAAAGATGTTTTCACCAGATTGATGAAGAAGCAGTACAACGCTCCTGTTCAAACATCAGGACAAAAATTCGTCGAACAGCTGGTGACGGGCCGTATTCAAATGTTCATCAATTGTTTTTAATGTAAAAAGACGTGCCTTCAAAATAAATCAATCAGTTTTCCTTTCTATAAAAAAAAGTCTTTTTGTTATGGCCGATTTGTCGGGAGCATACTTTTTGATTAGTTCCACTTCCAACCATCCGATCCACAATCAAGCGTCGGTCAAATGATTTGCAAACAAATAAAAAGGTTCTTTTCGGTAGTTTAAGTTTCTTGGCATACCGATAAATTTGGATTAAGCTGTTCCTATAAAATGCGTTTGGGCACTTCCACTTGATTTGACGTCATTTTACTGAATGCAAAAAGCATATAAACATGTAGTACCACGAAATAAAGAGTAGAGTTTCAACTGGCATATATGTGAAACGTTTCAGCGATCCGTGGAATAATTCAAAACCTACCCTGAAATAAAAATGTCCGAAATTTAACGTGGACAAGCTTTAGGCTTAGAAGTAACTTTCTTGTTATGTTGAGTGTGTAGGAGTGGAGAGGTTATGATCAAGTTTGTGTGTGTTATGAGTGATGTTCTGTGAAAATTTGTTTGTATGTGACTTGACACCTTAAAACCTTAAAACATGTTTCCGGCAAAGTACGAAGTCGTGGTCATAATGGATGACAAGACTTACTTGACACTGACAGGTGGCAGGGGATTGGGAACTATACAGGATGCGGCAGGAAATAATGCGAAAATGTTCAAACTTGAGTATTGGGTTAATTCGTGTAGCTAGTGACTGATCTCTGTCGAAAGGGTATTTGTATATATTTACTTTCAAGCGCTACATCCAAACATTCTATTTGTTTTGTTGCAAATTCGTCGAAATGTTCGCGAAAGAAGTGATCACCAGTTTGTTGCTCGTCCAGAAGAAGCCGAAAGAGATTGCCAAGGTGGTAGGGTGCCATTTGGCAACAGTTCACCGTATGAAAAAGTCCCTGCAGGATGGTCCTAAGCAGCGGAAGCCGGAAAGCGGACTTCCGCGCTTTGCACGCACGCCAAACTTGATCAAATCGGTCCGTGCAAAAATTGCTCGCAACCCAGTGCGTTCCATAAGAAAACTTGCAAAGGAAGCCAATATTTTGGAGAAATCTATGCGGAGAAACATCAAAGAAGACCTGCATGCATCTTCCAGAGCCAGAGTGAAACGTCACTTGATTACGGACCGGGTCAAGGAACTACGAGTGACTTGTTCCAAGAGATTGCTTTCCTTGTTGAAGAAGGAAAAAATCATAATCCTGTTCTCCGACGAAAAGCTTTTTAGCAGCGATGCTGTGGCCAACAGCCGCACGGACCGGTTCATTTCACCGCCGAAAATGGAGAACGTTCCGGAAAAACTGAAATTCAAATTTGAAACCAAACATCCGGCTGGTGTCATGATTTTTGGCTTGGTGGCGTCCAACGGTTTGAAAATGCCGCCTGTTTTCATTGATGCTGGAGTTAAAATCAATACCGAAGTGTATATCGGTATTTTATAGGACCTAGTGCTTCCCTGGGTAAAGGCCAACTTTTCCGAAGACCAAAACGTTGTCCTACAGCAGGATGGAGCGCCGTGTCACACGTCCAATCGAACCCAACAATGGTTGAACGATAACATGAAGTTTTGGCCGAAGGATTTGTGGCCCTCTAGCAGTCCAGATCTTAATCTGTTGGATTATTCGATTTGGGCATATGTTGAAGCACGAGCCTGCAAAACATCACACCCTAGTATGAAAACCCTGAAGTCAACCATAACACACACATAGCAGTCAATGTCGGAGGACTACGTCCGAAAGGCATGCTCTGGCTTCCGGCGTCGGGTCGAGGATATTATTAATAAAAATGGAAGACACATTGAATAAATTTGTTTAAAGGACTGTATAAAGATAAATGCGCTCGAAAATGTTGATATTATTGCTTGATTTAGTTGAAAATGGTATTTGAAAGAAATAGAACAAATATTCGCTTGATTTTCTGCCGCACCCTGTACGTCCCCCACCAAGGAGATAGGTGCTGACTTCATAAATGTCTCCCACACCAGGTTCTCGTAGAAGCAAGAAGGGAATGTCCAGGCCACTGTACTTTCCTTCAGGGCCTGCAGTGAACGGGGAGATATAAAGAACGGAATGCCAACCAGAAGCTGGCGTATTCAGCAAGAAGTATCACACGAAGGAGGGTGTGGTCATCTATTTACTCATCGGACATGTCCAAGGTCCCGGTCCTTTCGGCAGGGCATCGAAACATTGATGTAGAAGGCTTAATAAGGGTAGAATTTAAGGAAAATTTGTTCCATTTTTTTCTTGCCATCCCAAGTTAATATTTTTCTTTTTTTTTTAATTCACACGACGTCGTAATTGAAATTTGTAATTTTGACGAGTTGATGGATTCGGAATTTGGTTTTTAATTGTTGATAAACATTTATTTTTTGTGACCACACGACAACGGTTTCTTTGATAAAACAATAAAAGGATCTAAAAGATTTTAAAAAGAGCCAAAACAACCAATAGTTATTTTCCAACCAATATATTTTCCCTTAATATTGTTGCATATGAAGTTTATTTGATATGTATCATGAGTTTGCTGTAAATATCGTTACCAGTAACAGAGCAAAAAAATTTATCGAGCTCAAATTCAACACACAACAAATATGTTATCGTCCAGACAAAACCAGTTACGCTCACTTTGCAACATTGTCTCCTGAAGGTTATGGAAAGTTCACACAATTGAAGAAAGTTAATTTGCCAGCTAGTGTTGAATAGTGCAGCGTTAAATCCATATAAAAAGAAATAAAACTTTGCTCCTACAAAGCCAAAGGTGCTTTGATCCTGGAAAAAATGAAAAATGCATACACAAGGTAGTGGTGAAGGAGAGTTTTTATTCACGAGCGAACAGCAAAGAGGATTACTGCCAAGCATAACAAGAAGCATACTTGCGAGCGAGCAGACAGGCAGCAAAATATTAAAACAAAAATGCGAAGAAGCCTTCCCGGTCTCTAGAAGCCATTGCAACTACCACTGCGTCTCACAGTATAGAAAGCCAGTGGAGTTTTTCTTGCAAAAGGAAAGTCTTAGTCCCACTTTTTTTTTCTTCTTCAGAGTTATACAAAATCAATTCACTTTTGTTGCGAAGCTACAAGATTTGTCGAAAGCTCTTGGCGGATTTTGATTGCGTTTGATAATTGGAAAAATCATTTCCTTACTAACGAAAGGAGTCTGCAGTATCCCCCACCTCCTCCCGCAAGGACAGAGGCAACAACAAGAAAAATCGCGACTCTCTGAAAAAAAAATAAACGGGGAATCGATTATTGCACGCTTGTGATCATCATGAAATTGCGAACAGGAATTAAATATTTATCCTGGTAATTGACTCGTCAGATTTGGAGACTGGAGAGAGAAGTAATTTGATTACACTCGCATTAAGTATCCATACAAAATGTTCGAGAACGGCAGTGTTCGTTTCTGGATTTGTTTTTTATTTTATTTTTATTGAAGTCATGGCACTCTACAGCTTGCTGTGTGTTTAACAAATTTATCGATGACACTTAACTTGATAATGCTCATCACAGCTTTTCAGACTGGGACTAGCTCACCTCCGAGTGAGACCAACTTTCACTTCCTAGCTAATTAAGATCAATCGAGGTGAGCGAAATGAGACAGTCAGTATTAATCTTGCATAATTAAGCGAACCAACACCCAATTAAATTTGATACGTCTACAAGTAATACGATTAGGCATGATGGGTTTCCGATAGGTAGCTTCTCGATGGTAGCGTAAGAAGTGCGCTGTTTTCGGGAAACATTCGAAGAGGTCTATTAATCTTTCGAAAAGTAGTATCCATTTAACCACGACACCCGCAAGCAATGATTTGGGGTATTACGTTTTAAGTCTCCATTTGCACAGGTATTATGGCATTAACGATTTATTCGTATGATTTGGGTAAAAGTTCAACTACAAAGCTACAGGCTTGATTCATGATCTGGGGTAGGCTTTTTAACCGTTCAACCGTTCCTAGCTGTAGGTTTTGATTTAATTTAAGATAAAAAAAACATCAATATTTCTTGAGGGAGATCAAAGTATGCTGTGTCCGCGAGTGGACGTGTTTTTCTACTGTAATGTCTGTCTCTGCTCGTTCACTCTAACTTGAAAGTGATAATTCTGACAGTTCTCATATTTTCATCTGATGACTATAGGGAATATTTTGTGGACATTTTA